>CAUYRH010067024.1:0-27183 GCA_963574655.1 Perodicticus potto | reverse complement strand
ACTAGTTTGGTTAGGTGTGGATTATTTTTACTAGCAATATTCACCGTGTGGGTAAAAGTGTCCCAGGAATGAAAATGGAGTTGAAATATTGTTCTTGATCTACCAAGATTCAATTTTGACTCAGCTTTTTAGGAACATGCTAAGTGCCTCAAAAACTCCATAACCCTCACCTGCATCCTGCCTCATTTCCAAATTATAAAATGATTGTGTCAGATCTACTTACAAGGTACAGGCAGATGAAGGCCAACACAATAGTTCCGATCATTCTGCTAGGGAATTGAAAGCAGGGGTCCCACTCATATATCCTAGCTTGGAACCAAGTTGTTTTTCCATCTCTGTGAATGAATAGACACCAAGGAATGAAAGCCTGTGGTAGGCAGACAAATTCTTCTCAAAATAACCACATCCTCTCCTCTTTCTCTTGGAGCTTAAGTAGGGAGATAGTACCGGCAGTCTCCATGGGTTTCATTCTCCCTTTATTCTTAAGCGCAGACTCAGTTTTATTCAGAGCAGCAATTCAGCAAATTGAAAGCCTAAAGTTACTAATGTCCCTTGCACCTAGGACAGACCAGATGGGCTTCAGGCCAATGGGCTGTGACCAAGGGTGGTATGGGCCATCACGGAAGCTGCCCAGATGGAGTTGACACAGCTGGAGGGCCCCTGTGGCCCTGCCTTCTTTTCTCCTGCCTGCTGTCTGAAATGCAGATGTGGCAGCTGCTCCAGGCTGGTGCTCCAGCGGCCACCTTGGACCACAAGGCAGCCCTGAGGATGGAAAGCACACACCCTGCTAAGGGGGCAGGCTGGAGGCAGGGCAGACTGCTCACCTCCAGAGCTCTGTAGAAAGTAATAAGTCTGTCTCATGTTTGTGCCACTACTATTTTTGGCTCTCTGTTGTATGTAGCCAAATCTAACTCTACCCAAAGCTTGGACACTCTGTGACTTCAGGCGAGACATGCCCCTTCTCTGGAACATCTCCCCATATACATGGTAGCAGAAGCAGGTGCAGAGGTGGCTTGTATCATTCTGGCACCTGGTACTTTTGCCTGGAAACATCTGTATCCTCTTCTTTGGTGACAGCACCTCAGTTTTAAGTTGGATAACTATCCTTCCCGACCCTGCGCCCTAGTGGGTAACATTATTTCCTGACATCAGTTCCCAGATCTGGGCTAAAGAGAGGGAAGACTGACTCAACTTTACCAGTCAGTGTACTCCAACCACCTGACCACTGTGACAGGTTCTGGGTGACACGTGACCCAATTGGAGGCAGTGAAACACATCTGTGGGAATTTTGCTTCAATAACTGGAAAGGAAAATTTCTTTCTTCTGAGTTCAAACCAGGAGGGTATAAGCTTAGAGAGCGTGGGATCCACCACGTGGAGGAAGCCCACCGAACTGTGAGGCCAGCACAGTAAAAGCTGAGCCGAGGGGAGCAGAGAGAGAGAGACCGGTTTAGATGACATCGATAAGCCAAATTGACTGCTCTGGACTTCTGAGTGACATACACCCACACATTTCCTGCCTGGCTTTAATCAAGTTTGTGCTGGATTTCTGTTATTAGCAAACAAAGGTCCTGACCACCGCAGTGTCCTTCCAGCCACCCCTCTGTCCCATCATCAGAGCTCTTCAGAGTTTGGTGCAAACCTGCGGGGGAATGAACAGAAGGGCGGCTTACTGTGGGCGGGGTGTCCTCAGCAGCCGCTTGACATGCGCTGCCTGGTGTGCTTCCAGGACTGTCTGCTCCTCCTGTGACAGAGAACATGGGCTTTGGCTGTGGCTTATGCATTCTTGTTAGGGTTCTGGTCTCTCTGAGGGGCTACAGCCACAGAGGGCAGGGATTCCGGCACGAGCCGCTCTGTGGGCATAGCCATTCCCGGACACCTGTCATTTCCGAGTCTCCTGTCTATCAGGCACATGCTGTCAGTAAATGCCAGCGGTCTGACCTGCCCTGACGCTTCTGCTTCCCAACTGGACCTGTCACTGTTCTGTGAAACTTCTTTCCATTCAGATTTGGTGATTTCCTATCATAGTTCAAGCCTTTATTTCAAGAATGAAACACCCCAAATCTCAGCCTTTCTTTTTTTCTAAAAAGGAGTTTCTTTTGCTCGTTACTTGCTTCTTCAGCATTTAAAAAAGAAAATTTATGTTTTGAAATGTTTCCTCCACATGCAATGAGCTTTCCACATAGTCATCTATTTTGCTATATATATACAAAACTTTAACACGTCATATATGTCGGGTAACATACACAAGACCCAGCTGGAACCCTGACTGGCTACTTACTGTTGTGTGTCTTGGGCAAGTCACATCTCTACCCCTCAGGCTCCTTGTAAGTAAGTGGAGAAAATAATAATACCTTCCAGAAGGTTATTGTGTAGGACAAAATAAGATAATGTCTATTAAGTACTGGCACAGTGCCTGCCCAGCACAGCAGTCAGTGAGTAATGACTGTCATCACCAGAATGAAGGAAAATTTCCTTTTCTTCAATCTCTCATAAAGGCATCGGAAATGGCCTTTTTTCCTCCAAGGAGAAAAATGTGTCTACTTAGATAAACTTTTGTATTGTGTAAGAAATACCTTACCAGCTTTCTTTAGTAGGCGAAATACAGAAACATCTAATTTCTATATCCAAATCTGAAACGTTTTGGAGGTATATATGCAATCACTGGACACTAGTGGCATTATCATGGGTTTTTGTTTTTTACTTTTTAAGCAGCTGCATGGGACATCATCCCAGATTCTGAGCCTTGCAGCTACTGTAAACATTCTAGGTCCCCCTCCTTCAAGATCCATCACAGGACTGTACCCTCTCCCCCCCTTGAAGGTGTGTGGCTAAATAATGGCTTTGTCCAGTAAAATCTCAGTGGGCGTGGCATCATCGTGAAAGCCTTAAAAGCTAGTGTTTGCCTCACCGTGTTCTCTTTCCCTGTTCTGTGCCAATCACTCGTGTTCCCAGTGGAGGCTGCTCCATCATCCCAGGTCACAGAGTTAGGAGGACAGGGCCCCTGTCACTCTCCACATGTCACAGTAGTTACAAATAAAACTTTATTGTGGTAAGCCACTGAGGTTTGGGGGTTGTTTATTACTGCAGCATAACCTAGTTTGTCCTGATTGTCACACGCTCATTTTGAGAAGATAACCAAAAGACAAGAAAAACTCAAGGTCAATAAAATGAACTAATCACAACTCCTTCAAGCTTAGGAGATGCAGAGACCAAACTTATGGCAAGTGAGGCCGAGAGGCATCAAGTCCAGGTAATGCCTGGACTCAATCCTGACGTGTGAGGGAGAGAAAAAGACCTATCCTGACCTTCAGGTGACCTCAAAGCTGAAGCTATTTACCCCAGACCAGAGAAGCAGTGTTGACAGTGGTTAAGAGGGAGACTCCACAACCCAGCTGTCTGGGTTCAGCTCTGGCTCTGTTGCAGATTAGCTGGGTGACCTCAGCAGCTCAACTCACCTCTCTGGATGTAATACATCGTAACAGTACATACCTAATGAGCTGTTGCGAGGATTAACCCTGTCAGTACGTGCAGGACTTATACTCAATACTCACCGCCCCGTGCTCCCAGCCCAGGTGCACCCTCAGTGCCTTGGCAAACATGTGCAGGAAGCGGCCCAGCAGGAAGGCCAGGCACAGCAGTGAGGGCCAGTAGAACGTGACAGACTCGTAGCTCCCCAGAAACTGCAAAAGAAGCAAACCACAGGGGCTCCAGGCAGGCAGGGCAAGGCTCCCGGAAAAGCTACACAGGAAACCCGCAAGGCTGGCCGTCTCGGGCTTGGGAGCCAGTGGCCCCTCGCAGCACCCCCAGCTCCACACCAAAGGGTCAGCTGTGGACTCGGAGCCCAGCAGCCCTGGGTTCAAGTCTTGGCACCCCCATTCTATTTTATAAAAATAGCTTTCACTTTTTTTTCTGATTAGGAAGCTAAATGCTCTTGTTGGAAAATATGAGACAGAGAGATAGAGGCAGATTGGTAGGTAGATGGGAGAAGGAGAGAGAGAGAGAGAGAGAGAGAAACAGGAAGGGAGGGAGGGGGGAGAAATAGCCCATGATCGCCTCATAGGCTGAGAACAACACAAGCAACAGGTCTCTCAAAATAGTGCTCACAGATTTTGTGTTTTTAGTTTAATTTTTTTTTTAGTGGAGAGATAGAGTCTCACTTTGTCACCCTGGGTACAGTGCTATGGCGTCACAGCTCCCAGCAACCTCAATCTCCTGGGGTCAAGCCATCCTCTTGCCTTAGCTTCCTGAGTAGCTGGGACTACAGGCGTCCGCCACAATGCCCGGCTATTTTTAGAGATGGGGTCTTTCAGTGGCTCAGGTTGGTCTAGAACTTGCGCTGGTCCAGAACTTGTGAGCTTAATCAATCTACCTGCCTCGGTCAAGTTTCACTTTGATGAAAAATTCTTTTTCTTTGTTTCAAGACAAATAATATGTGACTTATCTTTCATAATTTACTAGTTAATTTATGTTTCAGGACATTTCCTGAGTCATACTTCCCGTCTGGGAAAATGGGGTTTGACGTTGTGATGCTGGGGTGCAGGACAGTTACAGACTGCGATGCGGGGCTCGTCTCTTCCCTAAGCCTCCCCTTTGCTGTATGCTTATGGCATAGACATAGCCACCGTCACCGCTTCAGAGTCTTCCATTACTGAGCCATGTGCATCAAATTGCAGTTAGACCAAATACGCAGGTCTGCATCTGTTACAATCATTTTCTCACGTGTTTGTAAACAATTTGCAAACATCAGTTTCAAAGTTGCATCCCAGCGCATTATTTGGATGAACCAAACTTTATTTAAACTTTCCCCTAACATTGCATGTCTTAAACTCTTTCAACATCTCATTTTTCTAAATAATGTTTCAATGAATACTTTTAAAACATGAGACTGATAGCCGGGCGTTGTGGCAGGCGCCTGTAGTCCCAGCTACTCGGGAGGCTGAGGCAAGAGAATCGCCTAAGCCCAGGAGCTGGAGGTTGCTGTGAGCTGTGTGATGCCACAGCACTCTACCAAGGGCAATAAAGCGAGACTCTGTCTCTACAAAAAAAAAAAAAAGTGAGACTGAGTCATATTTCCTTAATTCAGACTGGATTGCACTGCCGTGATTTTTAGCTGGTAAGTCACATTATCCCCTGAGCCGTGGCTTTCTTCTCAGTGAAACGGGGCTCACCACACACTGCCTTCGGGAGTTGTCTGGAGGACTCAATGGTTAGTGACTGGAATGTTACCCGGTGCTGTGCCTGGGGCAGAGCGGATGTCCACGTGAGTGACTGAAAACAGAAGCCAGATCCTGCCCTCTCCTCCACTTAACCATGAATACCTTGAATTTCAGAGGAACCTGTAACCTGTAGAAGATAGGCATCTCCAAGGCGCCAAAGAGACTGCTGTGGTCGGGCATCTCAGACACTTGATCAGAGGTAAACGGATGTCTTTGGGGGAAGAGGCCGGAATGCCTTGATCCCAGTGCAGCGAGGAGGAGGGAAGGTCCAGCCTCTGAGCCTCATACCCCAGCCTCGCCCTGCCAGACTCTCCCTGTCACCCCTGTAATCCCCACAGTGATTAAGCCTGGGAAAGGTTTGGGGAGGCTCTGGTGGGCTCCCAGTCCAGGTGGACACCTGGGCATCCCCCAACCCATGTGGTAGCACTTCTACGTGACCTCCTGATATCTCTTTCTCATCTTGTTTTTTTTCCTGGGGTTCAGTAAACCCATTTCCAGCAACTCTAACAAGGAAGCTGAATGACAAAGTTGGAAAGGGTAAATCTAGGTCAAGTCTACCATTTTCTAGAAAGAGAAACTGGGGCTATGTAGAGAGGGAAAAGATGCACTTTAGAGTCACCAGGCTTGGCCTTAATTTTCTTGACTCTGCTACTTCCTGTAAGTTTCTTTGTGTACTTGGGTCTCGCTTTCCTCGCCTGTAAAATAGGTCCGATGAGCTCCCCACCAGAGGGCTGCTGTGAGTTTGAAATGAGACAACATCTGTCTGCGGCTGAGCACTGGCTGAACACGGAGTCCTACACAAACGGAAGCAGCGTGAATGACTCCTACTTCCCTTCTGCACACACAGGAAGCAGAGGCTGGAGAGTGACAGAGTGACAGAGGCTTATCTAGCATCACACAGCAGGTTGGCCCCGGTGATAGTACTGAATATCCTAAATGCAGGTCATAAGGACTTACCGGCCCATGGGGACACTGTGAGACTTGAAGAATAGTGACAGCAAACCTGTAGGAATGAAATCAGGGTTTGGGGCCCTGGGGTCCCTCCCTGCATGCCCCAGGAGCAGTCCGTGTGTAGCAGCCCAGGTCCTACCATCTCAGACATACGTGTCCCCCGAGAGGGCTGGTTCCCAAGGCTCCATGCACATCCCTTCCCGTCATTCCTCTGCTTGTGTCAAAGTGGGTGCACAGTAAATTCATTCAACATGCCTCACATGGGCGCCATCTCGGAATCCACAAGGGCACAAGAGGAAGGCCCTCCGAGAGCTCGTCCTCCCTCCCTCCTCATTCACATGGGGAATGGAAGCCCAGAGTTGGCAAAGGATTTATCCAGAGTCACACACAGGGCCACTGGCAGAGCCAAGACCATGATCCTGGTCTCGTGACTCGATGACCGAAATCTTTTCTTGCCTCCGCACGACCTTGTCTGTCAACCCTAGTCTGAAGTCAGGGGCCTCCATGCTATACCGTACGACACACTGTCTCAGTCCCATTTGAGCTTGAGCCATGGTGCCCAAGCTGCTGAGAGATTCCCATCACCTGCTCTCTCCTGGCTCAAAGCCTGTCAGAAGCTCCACATCTAGCCCAGTATACCCCCAGTTTAAGTTTCTAAAAAGCAAGTCACCTAAAAACTTTAGAATCATAGCCACTGATGTGTCAGTTGCTTGTGGGATCATTGTCTGTTACTCTGACAAGCAGGGCCTGAGGACTCCAGGTGGCCCCATGGAAACTGCTGAATGAGAAAGCAGCCCAGCAAGGGAGCTGAAGGCAAGGAAATGAGCCTCAGTGATTAGAGAAAAGAAGAATTCCCAGGTTATCCAGGCAACAACATTCCCTGGTGCCAGCTCTGCACTAGATCTGGTGCCCGGCTCTGAGGGCATGGAGCTCAATGTGAAGGTCAAGAAGCTCTCCATCTGGAGGGAGGGATGGTCATCCCCCAGCCTGGGGGACGGGGAATCCACATAGGAAATAGAAACACACAGACTAAGAGTCCAGGATGCATGGCCCGTGAGGGTCTTCCCAGCTTCTAGTGGACGTAATAGAACAGTTACTGAATGAATCAATGGATGCATGAAGGAATGCAGGAGTCTTGTATGGCTGGAAATGTGTGCGAGATATTTCTGGGGCATAGAGAGACATGAAGGGGCCAGACTCACTCTGTGATGGCCCCGAAGGCCAAGCTAAGGCAGGTGAACTTGCTCTGAGGCTCTCGACAAAAGCCATGACAGTGCTGAGAAGGAGCATCAAACAGGACTCCTGCTTTCCTCAGAGGGGGCCTCAAGAGTTTACAGAAATGAATTGTGCCAATATTCTAATCACTAGAAGCCCTTGCATGAAGCAGACAGAATGCCGACCTGACCTGAGTCCTCAATGCAGTCCCAAGAAGGGGCTGCAACAAGACCTTGGATAAGTCACCCTGCCTTTCCGGGGCCTTGGTTCTGCAATGAGACTTTGGACAAGTCATCCTGCCCTCCTGGGGCCTTTGTTCTAGGCAAGGTGTCCTCTACGGGGAGCTACCAGGTTCCTTGCAGCCCTTTGTCTAGAGGTCAGCCATGGCTGAAAGAGTAGGGGAAGGGCAGGCAGGCAGAGTCCATCTTACCAGATCAGAGAGTAGCAGAAGCCGAGGATGGAGCTGACCAATCGGAACTCTGATGAGAGGCAGGCAAAGAAGGGGAAGTAGGCCAGGCCGACTTCGAAGCCACCGATCAGAAGCACAAAGGCTGGGGAGACAGGACCAGAGACGCTGTGAATCCCCTTACCACGGGTGCAGGGGGATCTCGGGAGGACGCAGCGCTGCATGCTGGCCTCCAGTCAGGGCCCTCCGGGCCCAGCGAGATGAGCAGAGAAACCCAGTCTCAGCCAGGGAAAAATGCATGAATGTCTTTCATTCATTCGCACAATACATGCTTTCTAGTCCCTATTCTGTGGCACAGTATGAGCTTAGTATTTAGATGAAGAAGACTTAGTCCTTACACTTGACCAGCTCATAGCTTGATGGGTGGAGATGGACCACGAACGAGTAAACAAATGAGCAAACAAAACGACCGAAGTGAAGTATTGCAAGTACACTGTGGCAACACAGGCAGAAGTGCCATGTCATGTGCAAAAACCTCTTTAAACTCAATGAATCCCCAACAATAAAAAAAAAACACCTCTTTAAACTACAGTGCACTGTATATATAAGGCAATAAACATGCTAATTCTGCCACTGACTAGCTCTGAGATGGTCTGGCAGGATCCAGAAAAATCTAATCATTCAACATGACCTTTACTAAAGTCATCTTGCCAGGCACTTAGGACAGGAGGAATGGATAAGGTTTTTGCCTTGAGATGCTGACAGTCCGACAGGGAGGACAGGTGGGTCAGTCAGAGGTATGAAATGTACTGAAACAGAGGCACATCCGACCTGCTGTGGGGACACACAAGAGGAAGCCACTGAGCTCACCTGGGGGCTGGCTGTGAGGGGATGCTTCCTGGGGCTGCTGACAGGTATAGGCAATGCCATATGGGCCTCTCACAGAAGCTGGGCAGTGATTGGTTGTGGGCTAGTCAGTATACGTGTGCGGGTGAGTGGTGAAGGGCTGGCAGGAAAAGGCAATACAAAAAAATAATTGCTGCGGGGCAGCACCTGTGGCTCAAGGGGTAGGGTGCCAGGCCCACATACTGGAAGTGACAGGTTCAAACCCAGCCCCAGCCAAAAAAACTGCGAAATAAATAAATAAATTATTAAAAAAATAATAGTAATTGTTGCAAGAACAGCAGCTTCAGCAGCAGATGTCTTAATTTCCCTGGATTCCCCCTTGCTTCCCACCCAGAGAAGCAGGCAGAGCAACCAGGAAGGACTTGCAGACAATATTTACAAGTCAGGTAACAAGACCCACTTGAGATCGACATCTGAGTGACAGGAAGCAGAGGGGAGGCAAGAACTAAAGGCCTGAGAACTGAAGAACTGAAAATTTCCAGAAGATATTAAATGGAAATTGAAGCTGACACAGCAGGTGAAACTGGGTGAGGTGTTAAAGATCACAATTCCTAGGTGAGTGCGAGCAGACCTCAGTGGGACCTGAAGATGCTGGAGTTGCCTGGGCCTTGGAACTCACTAAGCTAACAACGTAAGGCTGGGTGACAGAAATCAAAATCTGTATTGCTCTTTCTTGCCAGACCTCCACCACTCACAGCCACACATACACTGACCAGCCACAACCAACCACCCCTGTCCTGGGAAATAGGGAGTCCAGACAAGAGTGGGAAAGAGAAGATGAGGAGATTGATGGAGAGATAATAGTAGGTAATCGATGGTAGTAGATAGAAAAACAGATAGATGATAGGTAGATGACGATGGGAGATGGATGGATGATAGATAATAATGACAAGAGAGAGAGAAAATCACACTGAGAAAATAGAAGAGGAAAATCGAGAGCCATAAAGTAAGAAATAATGTCTGGCCCAGCCTTCCCTCTTAGGTTTATAAGAAAACTCATTTCATTTCAAAATGAGCCATGGAAAAATATCACAGTCAAATTCCATTCAAAGTTTTTGTAAGAAAAAAAGGATAAGGAATAAAAAAAAAATCACTAGAAATGCCAAAACCTCCTCAGAAAGAGGCCCATACAAAAGATGAAAATCGTCGTCTTACATCTGAATATAAGCTAAAAAAAAAAAAAAAAAAAAGATAAGATCTGTGAACAAAGAACCTACAAGTCACAATTTGAAAAACCAAAAAAAGGCGATTGAAGAAAAGTTTTGATAAGATAGATTAGACACCTTAGATAAAATTAGAAATACAAGAAAAATATTGTTTCGGCAATGAAAACTAAGGTGGTGTCCAGAGTTCAGTAGGTAGGGTGCCGGCCACATATACCCAGGCTGGTGGGTTCAAACCCAGCCCGAGCCAGCTAAACAACAATGACAACTGCAACAAAAAAATAGCTGGGCGTTGTGGCGGGTGCCTGTAGTCCCAGCTACTCTGGAGGCTGAGGCAAGAGAATTGCTTAAGCGTAAGAGTTGGAGGTTGCTGTGAGCTGTGACACCACAAATTCTACTGAGGGTGACATAGTAAGACTGTCTAAAAACAAAAAAGAAAAAAGAAATGAAAACTAAAGTAAAATGAACAAAAATTGATATCATGAGTACATAAAGAACTCCTGAAAATACAAAAGTAAAAGAACACACTGGATTTACATTTTCACCTGAAACAACAAAAAAACAGACAAAATGTATGAAACAACTGTTTTCAAGACACTGGACATCAGGCAGCAGTGGACAACGAATGATCCGTAAGGAGCGAAAGCAAACAGCTGAGCTCTAGAATTTCCCCACTTCACCACAGAATGCAATAGAGAGAGGGGAAGCCCAGGCAGAGTCCTGCAGCCCCCCTGAGTTGGGGAGATGGAGCTGAGAAGACAAAGACAGTGACAATTTGCAGGAGGGAGTACCAGTAGGACAGAGCCGCACGGAGAGAGAATTCTGGGAAACACTAATCTGCAGAGGGTTCCCCTTGAGTCTTCAGCTGAGTTCTGATCAGCACAGTTGTGTGAGGTGACTCCCCAAGGCCTAGGAAAGAACCACCTGAACAGATTAGAGGTAACCATGCCTGCAACTCACACGGTGTCAGGAATACTGTCTGCTCTCTCCAGCCAGACTGAAAAACCTCCTCACACTAAAAGCACAAGCAAAATTTGGACTTCATTAGAATTTAAAACTTTTATGTATTGAAGGGCATTATCAAGAAATGGAAAGACATAGAGGCAGGAGACTCTCTTGAGCCCGGGAATTGGAGGTTGCTGTGAGCTGTGATGCCACAGCACTCTATCCAGGGTGACAGCTTGAGGCTCTGTCTCAAAAAAAAAAAAAAAAGAAATGGAAAGACAGCCTACAGAACAAGAGATATATTTGCAAATTGTATACGTGGTAAGAGTTTAACTAAAGAATATATAAAGATATCCTACCACTCAACAACAAAAAAGACAAACAATTCAATTAAAAGATGGGCAAGGACTTGAATATTTCTCCAAAGAAGATATACAAACGGCCAACCAGCACATGAAAAGATATTCAATGCCATAGTCACTGGGGCACATCAAGATGACAATGAGATACTGCTTGTCACCTGCTAGGATGATTATAATCAAAACACACACACAGAAAACAAGTGTCTGCTAGAATGTGTTGAAACTGGAACTCTTGTACACTGCTGATAGAAATGTAAAATGGTACAGCCACTGTGGAAAATAATGTGCCTGTCCTCAAAAAAATAAATGTGAAAAAAAAAAATGTGGCTTTGACTCAGCAAGTGACCCACCAATTCTACACCTAGATGTATAACCGAAAGAATTTAAAGCGGGGACTCAAACATATTTGTACACCGATGTTCATTGCAATATTATTTACAATAGCCAAAGATGAAACAGCCCATGTGCCCATCAGCAGATGAATGGCTTAACAAAATGCAGTGTACATGTTCATACAGCGGAGGACCAGCCACAAACAGGAATGAGGCTCTGACACATGCTACGACATGACTGACCCTTGAAGACATGCCAAGTGAAAGGAAGCCAGGCACAAAAGGACAAACACTGCGTGATTCCACTTAAAGGAAATGTCTCAAATAGGTAAATTCACAGAGGTAGAAGATAGAGTAGAGGTTACCAAGAATGAGGGAAGGGAAAAAGGAAATTACTGCTTAATAGTGAGAATTTATGACTGGGATAATGAAAATGTTTTAGAAATAGATATAATGCAATTAATGGCTCTGAATTATATACTTTAAATGGTTAAAATGGAAAATGTTATGTTATAAATATTTTACCATAAAATAGGGCATCAGTTAACTGTGCTACAACTTCAGTGGCCTAATAAATATGTGGTTGGTGTTCTCAAGGCAAAAGGGGAAGGAAATATATTTAAAGAAATAATGGCTGAAATTTTTCTAAATTTGTAGAAAATTAAAATGCAGAGATCCACTCAGCAAACCCCAAACACAAGAAACATGAAGAATATCGCTCCAAGACACATCATGATATAATTGTTCAAAATCAGTGATTAAAAAAGAACGTTCTTCCTAAGATGAGGGATGAGACAAGGATGGTTGATCTGATCACTTACATTCGACACTGGACTGGAAGTTCTATCCTATGCAATTAGGCAAGAAAAAAATGAGTCGTGGTTTGAAAAGGAAGAAATAAAACTCCCTTAATTCATAGCCGACATGACTGTCTATGTAGAAAATACTATAGAATCTTTTTTTAAAAACTGCCAGAACTAATAGATGAGTTTATCTGCAGGATACAAGATTATTAATATATAAGAATCAACTGCATTTCTATACATTAGCAATAAGCAATCAAAATTAAGTTAAATTATGAAATAAATGTAAATGTGACAAAAGATAAAGAGCTAATAACTGAAAACTGTAAAACACTGCTGAAATTAAAGGAATTCTAAATAATGGAGAGATATATTGTGTTCATGGGTCGGAAATCTCAGAATGTTAAGATAACAATTCTGCTCAAAATGATCTAGAAAGCCCATGTAATCCCAGTCAAAATCCCAGAACTTTTTGTAGATATTGACAAAATTATTCTAAAATTCATATGGAAATGCAAAAGACGTAGGCTGGCAAAAACAACTTTGAAAACAACAGTGGGAGGACTAATAACACCTTATTTCAAGACTCATTGTAAATCTATAATAATCAAGACTGTGTGGTATTGGTACAAATATAGACAAATAGATCAACGGAGAGAACAGAGAATCCAGAAATAGACCCACATATATGTACCAAATTGATTTTCAACAAAAGTGCAAAGGCACATCAGTGGGCAAAAGACAGGCCTTTGTAGCAAATAGTGCCAGAACGCTTTGTCTATCCAAAGGAAAAAAACAACTTCATACTATATGCAAGAAATTAACTCAAAATGTATCATAGATCTTAAAACAGAAGTTAAGCCTACATAAACTTCTGGAAAAAACAGGAGAAAATCTGCATGGCCTCAGCCTAGGCAAAGATTTCTTAAATGACACCATGAGTACGAATCATAAAATAAAAAAACAAATAAGTTGAGCTGCATCCAAATTTAAAATGTCAGCTCTTCAAAAACAACTTGTTAGGAACATGAAAATTCAACTACAAACTGGGAGAAAATATTTGAAATTCATATGTGTATATGAAAATGGACTTATACCCAGAAGATATTTTAAAAACTCTTCAAACTCAATAAGAAAGAAAAAAAAAGGCTAAATAAGAAGAAAAAAAAATCCCCAATTTTGAAAAAAAGGAAAATGATTTGAACAGTCACTTCACCAATGAAGGAAAATTAAAATGCAGAGAATAGGAGGCATAGGAATAACAAATAAGTACATGAAAACATGTTCAACATCATTAGTCATTATGAAAATGCAAATTCACACTTCTATACATCTCTTAAAGTGACAAAAATTTTTAAAAATTGGTCATCCCAAGTGTTGGCAAGGATGTAGGGAAACTGGAACCCCCCTTACGATGGTGGTAACAAAAATGGTACAACCACTTTGAAAATCAGTTTGACAGTTTCTCAAAAAGTATGATCTACTAGACTATCTGTATAATCTAGTCACCCACTCATAGGTATTTACCCATGAAAAATGGAAGCATGGGCACATAGAAAGACTTGTACACAAATGGTCATAGCAACTTTATTTGCAATGTTGGAAAGTGGAAATGAATTAGATATCTGTCAACAGGTGAATGGATAAACCGTGGTACATCTATACAGGGGAATACTAATTAGCAATAAAAAAGGATGAACTACTAAAACATGAGATTTTATATGAATCTCAAGACAAGTACGTTGACTGAAAGAATCCAGACCAAAAAGAAAAGAGTACATCTGTATGATTCCACGTATACAAAATTCTAGAAAATGCAAATGAAACCGATTGGCAGTGAAAGGAGAGGAAAGGGAAGAAGAGGTTAGAAAAGGAAACAAAGAATCTTCTGGGGTTCATTATCTGATTGTGGTCACTGTTTCACGGATGTAACATTTGGCAAAATGTCCCTTGGGACATTTGCACCTTAGTACATAAGAACTTTGGGCCCACTGTGGGACCTGAAGAGGCTTGTAGCCCTCTGAGAACAGAAACATGACCTTACCAAATCGTATACTATTAAGAGTTGTGTAACAGTATATCATTTCAGTTTTAATTTGTTTTCCCCTAAAGACCAATGAGATCTTGGTAAGAATTGGATCATATAGACTTGGAGCCCATGAGAGGGAACTGGGCCAATCAGAGAGGTTGGGAGTCATTGTGTTAGGGGTAATTGAACTTGGAAATTAGAGTTGCTCTTTCAGGTAGAGCATGAAGCACAGGGAAAGATGAAGCCTTGAGCCAAAGAAGAAAGCATTGTTCTTTGAGGAGTCCTAGGGCTCGTTGATATCATGGGTATGAGCCAGGAGAGCTTTTGGGGGTAAGTGAGGAAGAACCTACTTTCTGAGCCTTTGTTACATCATGTCTAAAGGACCTCTGACTCTGGAGGAAAGTCCCACAAACAAGCTTAGAGGCTTTATGGGCTAAAGATTGATTTTAGGCAAATAACAGTCTGAGAAGAACATGGCAGTTCACAAAGCGTATCCCCTGCTCCCAGAGAGGCTGCTGTATGGTCTCTGAGAGCAAGAATTTACATAACTGGTTCCCACCAGGCATGAGGCAGCCTCGAGTACCTTGGGCCCACTGTGGGACCTGCAGGGGCTGGTAGCCCTCCGAGAACAGGAACATGACCTTATTGGCTGTGGCCCCAAAGGCGATTCCATATGACCATCGGTTACTAAAAGTGCCCACGAAGTCCAGAGGCCTGTGAACAACAGAAACAGCTTGTGAGGCCAGAGATGGCTCTGAGACACTCCCGCAAGTCATCTCCAGCACGGCGATCCCGCCCTGAGGAGGGGTTATGGGATAGTGAATTATTCATTGCAGCTGACATTTCCTGGGACCCTCTGTGCCAGGCCTGGGACTGGCATGGATTCAGGGGACTTAAGGGAGGAAGACAAAGCTCTTATGCAAAAGAGTTCCAAGCCTAATGGGGGCATACCCAAGGACACCGGCATCCATGGCAAAGCAAAATGGGGTAGGTTTTGTTTAGAACAGAACCAGCAATGCTTTGAGACATCAAAACAAGGAGTGGTCCCAGACAGGTTTAGGGGAGCCTGCCCTGTTCCCAGTCAACATCCCTGATAAGGAGCTGGTTGTCACTGCCTCAGCAGGTACCCCGTGATTGAAGAAGAAAGTCTGATAATATGTCATTGCAAAATATGCCACTCTGACTATTGACAATTTTGAGGTAAAGGCACTTAGAAAGCAGCAGGTACAAAAAGATCCCTCTGACCTTCCTGCTGTTCTTAAAAATAGGAGATGAGATTACCATAGTGTCCTCTCTATATGGAAGGAAAATAGCATTCTTATCATGAAGGACAGAAAGTTGAGGCCAAGAAAATTCTATACAGACCTTATTAAAATAATTTATCTTCTAGTCTCCTCACATAATTTACTTTTTTACAACTTACTATTCTTTGTCCAATTCAGTGTGTACATGTTCAACTCTGTGTCTTTGAGCCTTCTTTCTTTATGAGGGATCTCATGTAAAACTTCTATTTAAATAAATTTGAATGCATTTCCCCTGTTGGTCTTAGCAGCTTGATTTGCAACTTAATTCTCAGATCCAGTCAATAAACCCTGAGAGGGTGGAAGTAAAATTTTTCCCTCCTGCCTCCGTATAATCATGCCTTCCTGGCCACAGTTGACTGGGTTATAGCTGACCACCTGAATTCAGACAGGCTGATCAGGTGTCTAGTTGTACATCTTGGATTTGTGACCATTGAGGACATGAGCCAGTTAGCTATCATGGCCTTGGTCTGGAAGTTCATACCAACTTGAGATAAGAGTCAACGCTAGGGGAAAGTCAAGGCTATAGGGAAGTGGAGGTCCTAATTCAGATGGCAGAAAAGAAAATGACAAAATTGTGCTAAGGGTGGTCCCATGACACAGAAGGACAAAAGGAAAGGGAAAGAATGAGATTCCCATCTTAAGAGATCAGTTCCCATGAGTCCCATCTTACTGGCTTCTGTGAGATCTCTGTAACTTCATAAAAAATCCTGTTATCCTTTAATGTAAACAAGCTTGAGTGGGTATCTATTTATTCTAACCAAGAGAGCTTTGTCTAGGTCAGAGTAAGCAATTGCATTTGGGAGAAGAGCAAAGCTTCTTCCAGTGAAATGGTCCATCTAAACTGGGTCTTTTTTTTTTTTTTTTTGAGACAGAGCCTCAAGCTGTCACCCTGGATAGAGTGCCATGAGATCACAGCTCACAGCAACCTCCAATTCCTGGGCTCAAGCGAGTCTCCTGCCTCCGCCTCCCAAGTAGCTGGGATTTTTTTTGGTTGCAGCTGTCATTGTTGTTTGGTGGGCCCAGGCTGAATTCGAACCTGCCAGCTCAGGTGTACGTGGCTGGCGCCTTAGCCCGTTGAGCCACAGGCGCCGAGCCTAAACTGGGTCTTAATAAAATCTCAGGAAGGCAGGGAGAGCCGGGTGTTGCAGGCAGGGGACCCTATGTGGCTCAGTCTTCATCCCCCTTAAGGATCAGCTGAAAGAGCCTGTCTTCTTAGATCCCTCCTTGGTCACCCGCTCACAATTGGGCTTCCTCATCTGTGTTCCTTCTGCACTAAGTGCATGGTCCTATTTCAACACACCTTCCTTTGTGGTACCACTTGCTTAGTAAACTCTAAACTCCTCTGGGCTGGGGACCTTGAAAGAAGCAGTCACTCAGTGCAGGTGTGTGGACATGCATTTTGTTGAGCTGAATTGAATCCTAAGCGAGACACCACCTATAGCACTGAAGAGTTATGTGAGACTCAGTTTCCCCATCTTCAAAACAGAGATAGAAACCCCTATTCTGATCACATCATAAAGTCATTTTGGACAGTAAATGACAAACTGCTTGATAAGCTGCGGAGTAGCACACGTGAAGATTGTGGGCCAGAATCACTCAGAGAAGCACAGGTTTGATGGGAAAGTGGCCACAGAACAAGTCAATTGTGCTGTATTGAATTTAATTCAAAGCAATTGAATGTAATTGCTACGAGCCTAGTGCTTCTTATAAAGTCCTGTACCAGTGCCTGCATGCCAAATGCCAGTAAGAATGAAGGTCTTTATTCATCAACTTCAGTCTTTTCTGTGCCTCAATCAATGTGTCTTAGACCTGGCAGCTTGGGAAGGGCTGACTTCCCTGGTGGGTAGTATCCAGAATGAATCTCTCACCTGCAGCTTATGTCACCCTTGCCTCAGTCCTAACATCTGGGCTCCTTCCTTCTTCAAAACCTCGACATTCACATAGCTTGAGCCTGCTCAATAATACTGGGGGTGGAGAGAATATCAAGCTCATCTGGGTTAAAATTCTTGTCACTTGTTAGCTGTATGGCCTCGGGCAGGTCACTTAACCTCTCTGAGGCTCACTTGTCTTATCCATTGCATGAGGATAACAACCTCCACCATGCAAAAGTGGCAAAAAGGTTTGCAAGTAATGCAGCTGAAGCAAATGGCTCAGTGTCTGGGTCACACACAGTGTAAAATAAATGTTCACTGCATTGCAGTGATGATTTGAGGGTGAATAATTAGAACTTGAGCAAAAATATAATAAGGGTGCAGAGACTCAGAATGGCAGAGCTAGAAGAGCGCTCCTAGCAGCTCCCCTCATGCAGCAGGGCCGCCTGTGCATGAATCGTGGTACCAACCCAACCAGAGGGCTTGCTGTCTGCGCTCACAGGGACCTCTCTCCCTCATGCCTCTGAGGTAGCCACAGTCCCGGAGGTAGGAAGGCCTTTGCCATAGTGATCTGAATCTCCTCTAGATGGGTCTCGAGGTGTATCTGGGCCGGTGCCAAGGACTGGGATGAACTCTGAGAGCTTTGATTGGGTTGGGGCACAGAGGGGCAGGGCTGTGCATGGTGGGGGTAGGTCCTGGGAGATACTGGTCTTACGGTTGGCATTGACACCAATCACAGGGTTCCCCAAGCTATAGGAGGTGACCCTGATCAACTCACATGATGATTCCAAAGTGGCTCCCCAGAAGGTAAGAGGTATCATCTGTCTGTCTACGATGCTCTCGTCTTTGGAGAAAGGACAAGACCAAAATGATGAAGAGCTATAAGCAGAGAAGATAAAAGAGTCAGTGGGCACATTCCTCCCCACTGTGGCCTCAGGGGCCTCACTGAAAGCGACTGTGTGGGTGAGCAGAGAGCTCCGAATGTCTGTGATACCTGAAACTCCAGAGTTGGGAGGCTGGCTGCGTGTACCGTGGAGCTGCCAGAATGTTCCGTACTGAGCTTTCCTTTGTACTGCCCTCCACAGTCTCCAACACCTTGAAACTCTCGTCTCTCTCATATTGGGTGGGAGGGAGACTTAATTTCCCTAAGCCCCAGTCTCCTCATCTATAAAAAGGCAGTACTGGCTCAGCTCCTGTAGCTCAGTGGTTAGGGCACCAGCTACATGCACTGGGGCTGGTGGGTTCAATCCCGGCCCAGGCCTACAAAAAATATATAGCCAGGCGTTGTGGCAGGCACCTGTAGTCTCAGCTACTTGGGAGGCTGAGGCAAGAGAATCGCTTAAGTCCAAGAGTTTGAGGTTGCTGTAAGCTGTGATGCCACAGCACTCTACCCAGGACCACATAGTGAGACTCTGTGTCAACAACAACAACAACAAAAAAGCAGTAGTAACTGTCAAATCCTTCTTTGGTTTTTTCCAGTGGATTCAGTCCTGTTTTGTCACACTCAATACCCTTTTTCTCTCTCCTCTTCAACAGAAACTTCTTCTTTTTTAAAATTTCAGATTAATATGAGCATATAGCAATGAGGCTACGTTATTTGCATTTGTTAAATAGAGTCTAAATGGTAGTTATGCCCCTTTCCCAGGAGGTGTGCCATATACCCCTGAGTTGTGCCTGTTAGAGGAGAGCACACCACTCTCCTCCCTGCTCCCCGCCACTTGAGTTTAATTGTGTTTTTCTCTTGTGTGGGCGTGTGTTTGTTCATCTACTGGTTCACATTAGTATTGAGTACGTCGGATATTTGCTTTTCCATTCTTGTGGTACTTTACTAAGTAGAATGTTGTCCACCTCCATCCAAATTACAAAAGAAGTAAAGTCTCCATCTTTTTCTGGCTGAATAGTTTTCTATGGTATATATGCACCGCAGTTCATTCATCTATTCAAGTGTTGATAGGCACTTGGGTTGATTCTACAACTTGACAATTGTGAATTGAGCTGTGGTAAACATTCTAGTGCATATGTTCCTAAAAAATATGGAACATTTTGTGAATTTGTGTCATCCTTGCTCAGGGGCCAAGCTAATCATCTCTGTATTATTCTAATTTTAGTATACGTGCTTCTGAAACACCAGAAACTTCTTGTGAACTGCCTACACTTGCTGTCTCTAATTTACCTCACTGTCTTCTCAGTACCCTAACCTGGCTTCTACCCCATCATCCCACTGAAGCAGCCATGGCCATGGACAGGAATGACGATTTTGTGACTCAATCCCATGTATATGTTAAACCCCAATCTAGCTTGATCTCTCAGCAGCCCAAAGAGTTGAAGCACTCTCTTCCCTGAGCCTCCGTCAGCCACGCTTTTCTGCTTTTTGGTCTTTTGGATCATTCTTTACCCAACCCCTAGATTGAGAGTTCTTCGGAGCTCAGCCTGAGGGTCATTCCTCTCCTCACCTGATCTTCTCTTCCTCAGTGAGCCCTTCTATTCTTTTGATAGACATTGACAAACTTGACACTGAGCCCAGGCTTTGCCCATGAGCTCCAAAACTGTACATCCGACCACACAGTTGACATTTCTATTTAATGAGTTAAAAGCTTCTTAAAGCTTTTACCAAAAGCTTCAGCACATCTTAAATGGAACTCACGATTTTCTTCCCTGACCTGTTTCCTAATCTACCCCAACCCTGGGTCTCTTCTCATTTTCCTTAACTAGGGAATGGCAGCTACCATCGTCCTTCCAGGAGTGCAAGGATAGAAACCCAAGAGTCATCCTCCACACCTCCTTCTCCCTCCCCTCCCTAACCCATTACGAAGTCCTGCCATTTCCACCTCCTGGAGTTGACCACCATCATCTAGGACAGCGGTTCTCAGCCTTCCTAATGCTGCAGCCCTTTAATACAGTTCCTGTTGAGAACTGCTGATCTAGAATGAGCTAAAATTGCCTCTCACTGGAGCCCTGCAACAGTCTCTCAATTGGTCTTTCTGCCCCTCTCTTACCCACCTCTAACCTGATCTCCACATTCTAACCAGGGTATCTTTTTTTTTTCAGTTGTCAAGTTAACATTTATTCTATGCACTTTTGCCATTATCAAAAAGACCATACTTGGCTTTTTGTATAATGTCAGGAGACATTAGACCCAGGAGAATAAATGACTGACGGGTCCAATTTCAGTCTTTTTTAAAATTAGATCATCACTGTGTACATTGCTGCATTTATGGGGTGCAATGTGCTGATTTTGTACACAATTTGGAATGTTTACATCAAACTGGTTAACATAGCCTTCACCTCACTTACTTACTTGTGTTTAGACATTTATACTCTTAATATATTGGACATGTACTCTTGCAATATGCACAATAGATGAGGTCCCCCCAATTACCCTCCCTCTACCCAGCACCCTCCTCCCCTTCCCTCACCCTCCTCAATTATAGCCCAGAAAGAAGGAGAGAAAAGGAGGGCCAGGATATCTTTTAAAAACAAACTGATTGCATCACCTTCATGCTGGAGACACATCCACTACTTCCAGTTGTACTTAAATGAAGGCGAAACTCCTTAACATGGAGATCCATGGGGCTCTGCCCGGCCTGCCCTCTCCGGAATTCTCCGCCTCAGTTCTCCACCCCGTTCACACTGCCCTTCTTGGCTCCTCAAACTCTCCCTTCTCCCCTCCTTCAGAACCTTTGCACGCACTTGTAACCCTCTGTCTGAAATTCTTCACTACATCTGCCAGCTGACCTCAGCTGCATGATTACTTCCTCAGAAAAGCCCTTTCTTCCCTTTTAAAAAAACATTTATTTCAGATTAATATGGGAGCACATACAACTAGGTTACATAGTTTGCTTTGTGAGTTAAAGTTCAAATTGTGTTGTGTCCTTCACTCAGGAAGTGTGTCCTATACCCATGCAACATACACGTTGGGTGGGAATTTACCCAACCCTTTTCCCCTTCCCCCACTTGAATTTAATTGAGTTTCTCTCCATTAATATAAAAGCCTTTTTGACTCCCCTAAAAGCCAGTATCCCTGACTCTTGGGCCCTTCAAAGCCACCTTCTGCCTATGTTTTTGGTGCATAATGTAAGAGGTTTTAGAAGGAGACTCACCTGACGTCCCTCTCCTGGCCTCTTCCAGTCTCTTTGGGGAGCCCATGTGCAGTAGCAGCGTAGCTCCCCTTCTTCCCGCCCTCCCCAGCCTTTACTTACTGATGGGATGAGGGAATAATGGAGGAAGAGCTCCATGTCCGCTGAGCTGGCACAGGTACCATTGAGCTGCTCGGTCCTGAAAAATGGCCAAAAATCACATTCTCGTCAAAAATCACTGCTGCAGTCGATGACCCTTTACCCTTGAACTTGTCTGTCAGGAGTTTGGCTTGTAAGATCAAATTGGTCTTTTTACACCCCACTTTCTCAGAGCCAGAGCTGCTCACCTGTGGTGTGTCTTCCCTAAGTGGATAATCCTCTTCCATATTTTTTTCTCTAGCTTGATTATCTATCCAGCTTCCTTGCTAGCTGGAACTAACTCTCTAATTTCTTCATGACAGGTCAGAGGCAGATTCCGGTCCTGTGGGGACCCAAAGCCTATATAACTTGAATATCCTTTTTAAGTAAAACTATAAAAATATTTTACTTGTTCACATTTTATGGGAGACACAAGACCAGGTAAACATTTAACTAGGGTCTCTCCACCCTCCTAGAGCTTTATTAAGTGTCCTGCATGCATGAGGGGCCCTGAGACTGAAGTGTTATTAACTTCACAGGAAATCAGCCTTCAGACTTTGCTCTCCATGGCCAAGCTCACTTAGGATCCACCGTGGGCTGTTGGGGCAGGAGAGATTTATAGTAGGGTAGAAGTGGAGATGAGTCCTAGGAGCTACTTGGCCTTACAAGTGGTGTTGAGACCAACCATAGAGTACCCCCCCAAGCTTAGGGGTTGACCATGACTCAATCCACATGATTCCAAAGTGGCTCCCCAGGAGGTAAGAGGTATCATCTCTCCATCTACAATGCTTTCATTTGGGGGAAGGACAAGACCACATTTTGTCCTTTCTAGCCCTCACTGTCTGTGGGACAGGGCTGGTGGGAACTCATGTCTTAAATATGTGGCTTATGGCTTCTCCTTGCAGAGACTTCTCCTTTCTGGAGCTCCCAGCACACTTGACATCAGCCATCATGGGAGTGTTTACACCATGGAAATCAGCAAATACTACGAATCAGGGCTCAATGTATCATTTTGTAGATTGTCTATATAATGGAGGAAATGCTATCAATGCAGACTTAAAAAAACATGTCTGCAGCCATTACATTGTGAGTAGCAAAAAGAATTGAGAAGATATTCTTTCAAAATTCCAAAAACGTTTATCTCACTTAGCAAAGTATCAGTAGTTCCCATCAATTGATGAATGAGTGAAATTCTGACTTACATCTTGCACATCGTCACATTTTTCTTACTCATCAATGTCAATCTAAACTTCAACCAACATTCAAATCAAAGCTATGCCCCTTCACCCATTGCAATCATGAGTAGCTACAGATGCGAGTTCAGCAAAAGTCAATGAAAACTTTCTGTGACAATTAATTGGCCATGCGGAATTTGCAATATAGAGAGTGTGTATTTCATTATTTGTAAGTTATGTGCACTGTATCTGTTATATCAGTATAATTTATAACAAACATATGCATACTTGTTTTCAGGGAGCCAGTGATTACTTACTTCCCAGAACATCACTGGGCAAAAGTGACCCTGGCACTAGATTTGGTCTAAAGTGACGAGGATGTTCAAGTTGGGAGGACTGAAGTGAACAATATACTTTAGAAGTATAGAGGAAAGAACATGGGAGAAAGCCAGTGTCCAACCCTACCCCCTTCTCCCTATGCTCTGCCTTGTGTAAGTTGTTTTCCTGCTCTGTACAACGATATTGAACCACACTGACTATAGATCACGGTTGTGCACAAGACACAGTTACAGCTACAATTCACTTCAGATGTGTGTACGTGTGCGTGTGCATGCGTGTGTTTAAGAAATTTCACAAAATAATACTCTTGATATTCCTAATTTGATTCAAATATTTATTCTGTCCCATTCCACTTTGTAAAATGCTGGCCATAACCACTAAATTAATTTTACAACCCACTAATGGATTGCAACCATTTGGAAACAAACAAACAAACAAACAAACTTGACTATCAGACGACTGACAAGGTCCCATCCACACATGAAGGCTCCTGGCTTGATGACACATTCAGCACGTATGTGTCTTTGCACTGCTGGACCCTACACATGGCGACCTGCTCAGATGTGTAAACAGCAAGTGAGGTCATTGGGAAAGTTTAGCTCAGACCTTATCACTTCCTCGCTCCTCCCAGACCCAGTCCCTCCTCCCTCTGTGCCTCCCCCAGGACCTCTGAGCTCAGCCTGCAGTGCTCTCAGCACTCACCGAGTCTGCTTCAGGGAGTAAGGGCATTTTTCATGTCTAATCTCTTACTTTCGGGTCATGGGCTTTTCAAAAGCTAGAAACATATTTTACTTAACTTTGAACTCCAGCTATCCACCGCCCCCCTGCTGGGCCTCTGGACTTGAGACTTGCAAGGTACATAATAAATGTGTGTCAGTACTCGTGGAATGAATGAGGGGAGGAAGGGAAGGAGACACAGGCCACACTGTGTACTTGGCCTGTCAGTGGCTGAGCAACACATCCTGTCCGCTCTCATCTACTCCTGGTCATGGAACCACAGACTCAAGCCTCTGGCCAACCCTTCTGTCTCACTGAGTCAGTAGGGCCTAGAGGGCAAAGCACGGGTTTTAGAGTCAGGCAGACCAGACAGCCAGACCCAGCTCCATGGTATAGAAGTTGTGTGGCCATGAGTAAGCTGTGCCCCTCTCTAGGCCCTACTCTTACCATCCTGAAAATAGATCCAATATCCCTCTTCCAGGGTGCCGAGAAGAGTAGACACAATGAGAGTCAAGTGTCCGGCCTCCATGCCCAAAGAGTAATACTCCTTCCCTGGCCCTTCTCCGTTTATGACAAAAGAGAGGAGTGTTCGCTTTTGCAGAGCTGGGAGGAGACTCTCACTGATATGCTTCTACCTCCTCAGACTCTGGGTCTGTCTGCTCCTCTGTCCCCAGGGTCTCTAAGGAGCCTTTCTCCAGCCAAGAAGCAGCAACCTCTGTTGTCCCTCACAGCCCACCGTCCCCTCAGTCTGCCCTTGATTGCAAGTGGATGGCGGTTCCTCATCTGGTTAACCCGTAGCTAGTACGGGTAGCTGCAACACCTGGCCCTGTGGCCAGTCTCATGTATCAGTACTGCAGGAAGGGTGGCCCACAGCACTGCGCCTGTGCCCACAATGGCTCAGCTGCCCTCCCCAGCTGCCAGCCTCTTCTGATGCCCTGCTGTGAAGAGGCCTGAGCAGGACAAACTGCTGTGAGTCCATGCAGCTTTGCAGCCGAGTGGAGGCTCCTTAGGCTCAGAGGACCATGGGCCTCAGTTTACTCACTTCTGGATTGAGGTGTTGGCCTGCTTGGGACACAGTCCACTGGAACAGCAGCCAGTCTACTGTCAGGCTCTGGCTTTTCACAGGTCTGTGTTCCCCACTGAATGGGGAGCTCTTTGAGGGCAGGGACCCTTCTCACTCAGCTCTGGGTGCCCAGCTCCTGGACCAACCTCTGGCAACAATAGGAAACCAATGTTTCCTAAATGGATCAATGGAAAGCAAACACGCCTTGACAGCCTACTATGTGCCAAGCAATGTTTTAAAGAATGTATGTTAGCTAATTTTATCCTTACACCAGCCCTCTGAGAAGGGTACCATTATCAGCCCATTTCACAGATGAGAAAACTGAGGCACCAAAACATTAAGAAGCTTGTCTGAGCACTCTCAGAGGGGATACAGGAGAATTCCAGGAGCCTGTAAAGGTTTAAGAGTGAACTTGTACCCCAGGTCCTTTGTGCAGGGTTTTGAGAATTCCATGGGAGAAAGCAAACTTTTTTCCAAAAATGAAATCCAGATGAAGTGGTAGGCTGTCTGGGGGAGGAGGAGGGGATGGTGGGGCTCCAAGTATCTCCTTTTCGAAGTGATTCTCATTATTCCTGTCTTTGTTACCGTGGCTCCTATTCTCTCTTTTGTCCTACGTAGTATTTATTGTAATCAGAAGACAGTCGTTCTATTTTTTGTTATATTTTGTAGTAGTCTTTTCAGTTCTTGGGTCTTAAACATTTAACAGTTGGAGTAAGGGTTCTTAATTCCTGCTATCTGGGCAGGACCTTACAGATCTCCAATCTTGTAAGCTGTAGGTAGGACAGGGGTTATTTTACCTGATTGATAGATGAGGAAACTGAGGCTTTAAGAGTTACCTAAAACTGCAGAGTCAGAATTTGAACCCAGGTCCTCTAGCAACACATCTGGGTTCCACCCACTCCACTCTGTGTCTCTAAACTAAAGAGGAAAGAAACCTATTCCCTGACCCAGTAACCTACGTATGTTTCCTTCCTCCAAGCCAGGCTGCCGACAGACTAGCTGATGCCTTTCTTGAGTTTCCATTAATCACAACAACAAAGACAGCTACCAGAAACATGGGCTGTCCAGCGTGACTTGTCTCAGACCCGCCTCTTCCAGCTCACCTTGTGTTTTCAGGAAGCATCTTGGTGGAGAAGCACCAACTTGTCGCCCCGATGGGCACTTTGCTGGCAGAGGACGCTTCTCTGCACTATGCTCTGCGCTCCTCCAGCTCCTGGTGATGATTGCTGCTGATGAGCTGGTGTTTTCCTAGTTCTTGTACCCAAAAGCCCAGAGAAAAGCAAACAAAGAGTCAAATATTTACCCCGGGGCGATGAAAGCGGGTAGGCAGCTGTCTTCCTCGTTCCTGACACTGCTGGCTCTGCTGCTTCTCTTCCTCCCCTTCTCAGGTTGCAAAAGCAGCACCTTCTCTCCTACTTCTCTCCCTAGGCCCTTGTGGCCCTTTCAGCCCCTGCTCTGGCCACTGGCCTCCTGGGAGCTTTGCCCAGCAGCTATGGCCCCTTTGGCTGTAAAAATTATTACAGGCAATAAACTAGGACTCTGGCTCACTGCAATAAACTAGCACCCCTGGCTTCCAGATTCTCTTGGAAACAGGGCAGTTTCAGAACTGACCTCCCATATGGCAGAATGGGCCCACTGTCTACCAAGTGTTCCTGCCCCCTTCCATAAAGTAAGGCTGTTGCTGGGGGGGGGGCCTTCCCAGCCGGGGATCCTCTATTTCCCCGCCACGCTGGCATCCAGGGGCATACACGGATTAGGTCTCACCCATGGAATGTGAGCAGAAGGGACATGTGCCACCTCTGGGTCAAGACGGTCAAGGAGTTAGTGTGTCTTTTCTACTTCCTGCTTCTCCTGCTGGGTGGACTCGAAGGTTCTAAGGAAGTGGGGTCCTAAGATATAAAGAGTCTGGGTCCTTGAATCACCATGTAGGGAAAATCATCCTCTACACAGACTGTCCTTTTACAGACTAGTCCATGAACAAGAAGTAAAGGTCTTTCATAAAAAGCCAGTGAAGTGGGGGAAAAAAACTGGGGGGAGGAGCCAAGATGGCGGTCTGTAGCCAGCTTTCTGCAGACGCTCCCATCCAGAAGGAGAGTTAAAGGACAGAAATTTAGCAAGAAAGCCAACGGTTTGGAACTGAGCCAAAAGAGCACATCAACCCTGCTGGAGC
>CAUYRH010067020.1:0-26605 GCA_963574655.1 Perodicticus potto | reverse complement strand
GAGTCTCCTGCCTCCGCCTCCCAAGTAGCTGGGACTACAGGCGCCCGCCACAACGCCCGGCCATTTTTTGGTTGCAGCCGTCATTGTTGTTTGGCGGGCCCGGGCTGGATTTGAACCCGCCAGCTCAGGTGTACGTGGCTGGAGCCTTAGCCCGCTGAGCCACAGGCTCCGAGCCGCAAAGCCTTGTTCTTAAGACCAACCCACAAGATCCAGCTGAGCTGATGGCAAAGCTACTGACATTTCTTTTGAAAGAATAATTTTTTTTTAATATTTGTTTTTTTGTAGAGACAGAGTCTCACTCTATGGCCCTTGGTAGAGTGCCGTGGCGTCACACAGCTCACAGCAACCTCCAGCTCTTGGACTTACACAATTCTCTTGCCTCAGCCTCCCGAGTAGCTGGGACCACAGGCGCCTGCCACAATGCCTGGCTATTTTTTGTTGTTGTTGCAGTTCAGCCGGGGCTCGGTTTGAACCTGCCACCCTTGGTATATGGGGCCGGCGCCTTACTGACTGAGCCACAGTGGCCGCCCATCCATTACAGTTCTATAAGAGGTTACAAAGTTTGGGGAAGGGTACGGAAAATGAGAAATTTGTCTTATGAAAACATACTATAGGGCCATCATAACTAAAACTGTATAAAGCATAATAAGACAAACAGCTCAGTGGAATGGAAGAATCTCGGTATGGAATTTAATGTATGAGACATGGTATTTCAAACAAATGGGGGAAATTGTAGATTATTCAATAAATACTGTTGAGGTCAGGCATGGTGGCTCACGCCTGCCATCCTACCTCTTTGGGAAGCTGAAGCAGGAGGATCATTTGAGCTCAGGAGTTCGAAACCAGCCTGAGCAAAAGCGAGACACTGTTTCTACAAAATATAGAAAAATTAGCCAAACATTGTGGTGCATGCCTGCAATCCCAACTACTCAGGAGGCTGAGGCAGGAGGATTGCTCGAGCCCAGGAGTCTGAGGTTGCAGGGAGCTATGCTGCTGCTGCTGCACTCTAGCCTGGGTGACAGAGCAAGACACTGTCTCAAAAACAAAAAACACCATTGAGACAATTAGCAATCCACTTGGAAAAAAAAAAAAATTTGGACTCCCCGCCCCTACCTCACAGGGTACACAAAAATCAACTGCAGGGGATTAAAGACATAAATGGTAGGGCCATTCATAGATGGTAGAAGGATTAAGTCATACTGTTTTTTGTAGGACAGTTGGGTAGGCTTCTTCAGCACTGAAAATCTGCACCAGGAATTTCATTTCTTGGACTCTCTTGAGGTGGCTTATTCTCTTGGACTTCTCTTGTAGGTGCATGTGGCCTTACGTGCAGCTCTGTGCACTGCGGTGCACTTGACGTCATAGCAGAAGACTGGACCAACTTCCATGTCCATCAGGAGAATAGCTAAATAAATCACATGCATCCTTACAATGCATTACAATAGACAGCCATTCTAAGGAATGAGAGCAGCAGTCATCCATTCAACAAATTCAATTGAGCACCTGCTATGTGCTAGAACCAGATCTGACACCAGGGATACAGTGGAGAGCAGAACAAATCTCCACCATCATGGGGATCGTTACGTTTTAGTGAGGTTGACGCTCAATGAATAAAGAACAATAAGAAAATATATATGATTCAGAGTTGGGAACCTTGGGAAAAAAATAAAGCCAGGTGAAGGGACAGAGCAAGGGAAGTGGCATTTTTGACTGAGTGCTATCAAGGCCTCTCAGAGGAGGTGACATCTGAGGCTTATTTGAAGGTCTTCAGTCATGGAAAAAACGTCTCCAAGAACATTAAGATAAAAACCCAAAGCAGGACCAGGTGCCATGGCATCCTAGCACTTTGGGAGGTGGGAGGATCAATTGTGGACAGGAATTCGAGACCAGCCTGGGAAACATATCAAAACCCATCTCTATGGCTCGGTGCCCATAGCACAAGGGTTAGGGCACCAGCCACATACACCAAGGGTGGCAGGTTCGAACCCGGCCCAGGCCAGCTAAACAACTGCAACAACAACAAAAAATAAATTGCCGGGCGTTGTGGCAGGCGCCTGTAGTCCCAGCTACTTGGGAGGCTGAGGCAAGAGAATCGCTTCAGCCCAGAGGTTTGAGGTTGCTGTGAGCTGTGATGTGACGGCACTCTACCAAAGGTGACATAGTGGGACTCTGTCTAAAAAAAAAAAAAAAAATCTCTACAAAGTTTTAAAAATTCGCCAGGTATGGTAGAGGGTGCCTGAGGTCCCAGCTACTCAGGAGGCTGAGGTGGGAGGACTGGTTGAGCACGGAGGCTGAGGCTTCAGTGAGCTATGATCACACCACTGCATTCTATCTAGTCTGGGCAACAGAGCAAGCCCCCGTGTCTGATATATAGGGATATAGGTACATAGATATAAACATCAGCCAGACTGCTAACATTAAAGGGGAGATTTGAAACTTACTTTCCAACAAGCACAGACCCATGTATTACTTTTATAGTAAAATGACTTTTTAACTGCCTCTGTGAACAAAAGCAGTTAAGAGCACGTATGCAAAATTGGCTCAGAAGTAGCCCAGGGACAAAAGTGTCCCCAGCTAGTTCTTATGCTAGCTTTGAGACCTCAGGCAAGCTATGGCTTCTGTTCCTCTAGGGAAGCAGAGCCCATTGCTCTCCTAGGAGTTGTCTGGCAATTTCTGGTGGCTATTTTTGCTTGGCACCTAGAAGGTGGAGGCCGGGGTGCTGCCAAACACCCTACAGTGCTCAGAGCAGCCCCCTCTGTGTCAAGAGCAAGGTTGACTCAGTTCTAGAAAAGGGGCGATATCTAACATGCAGAGCTGATGATGAATTGAGTGTACTGTGCTGTGCACAGACCCTGCCACATAAGTGCTCAATAAATGGAAACTACTTGGCCAGGCGTTGGGGCGGGCGCCTGTAGTCCCAGCTACTCGGGAGGCTGAGGCAGGAGAATCACCTAAGCCCAGGACCTGGAGGTTGCTGTGAGCTGTGACGCCACAGCACTCTACCGAGGGGTATAAAGTGAGACTGTCTCAAAAAAAAGATAATAATAATAATAAACAGGAACTGGCTCAGCGCCTGTGGCTCAATGGGCTAAGGCGCCAGCCACGTACACCTGAGCTGGCGGGTTCAAATCCAGCCCGGGCCCGCCAAACAACGATGGCTGCAAACAAAAAATGGCCGGGTGTTGTGGCGGGTGCCTGTAGTCCCAGCTACTTGGGAGGCAGAGGCAGGAGACTCGCTTGAGCCCAGGAATTGGAGGTTGCTGTGAGCTGTGATGCCACTGCACTCTATCCAGGGTGACAGCTTGAGGTTCTGTCTAAAAATAATAATAACAATAAACGGGAACTACAATTTTTATTACTAGACCTCTTCTAAACTAAAGAAATCTTTGAAAGTGGAAGCAAGTGGTGGTATAAGAAATTAATTCTGCTAAATTCTTATTATTATTTTTTTAGAGACAGGATCTCACTCTTGCTTAGGCTGGTCTCGAACTCCTGAACTCAAGCAATCCACCCAACCTGGCCTCCCAGAGTCCTGGGATTACAGGCATGAGCCACGGATGTCAGTTTATTCTGCCAAATTCTGATCCTGATGACTGGCTGGGAGGGATCCTTGACCCTCTTAACAGCAAAATGGATCTTCTGAGTATGCTCGTGTCTGCTGACAAGATGGGTATAGAAAGAGCTCCTGATTCCTGTATTTTTGTAGTTTAAATCTCATCCCCTCCCAGTGTTCTGGAACATTCCCACCGGATCATCCTTGTCTCTTGCACATACTCTACTCTCTTTAGTAGCCATTCTTCATGGTTCAGAAGCACGATCAAGCTTCTCTTGTTGGAAAACCCAAATCCCACCCCCTTGAGCCCATGTGCTCCCCCAGCCTTCTCTTCACCCCTTCACAGGAAATTCAAGAGATGTCCATACTCACTGCTGCTTCATTTCCTCCTTGGCCAGGGTGGCTTACATCCACAAGGTCAGCAAGAGAGCTCCTGCCAAGTGCTCCTCCACAGCAGATTCATGACTTTTCATTCTTCTTGTAGCCCTCCTCTGCTGCCTTCGGCAATGCCTGCCACACCCCTTGGCCCTCCCAACCTCCCACTCCTCCTTCCTCCTTACAGCAGGCCAACGCTGGCACCTTTCTTGTTCTCCAGCCATCTCCTCTGCTCCCGGATCTTCACTTACCTCCAACACCTGACACTCACAGATCCACCCATGGCATGGACCCTGCCTTTGAGTCCCTAAGCCAGGATATGTACAAGTGTCTATTTGCTGTTTCTGCTTGGTCATCTCAACACCCCTGAAGTCCATAATCACAATGGAGCTTACCACCTTCTCCAGGAACCTGGCCTGACCCCAGTGCCCATGTCTCAGGGGATGGCCCTGCCGGCCACGCAGTGTAAGTGGAGTCCTCTTTCCAAGCACCCCCTCTAAAAGCTCCCCCCGTTGAGGTCCTAGAGACACTACTTCAACATCCACCTGACTCACCCTTACTTCTCTACACCCTTCTCCCTACAGCCAGAGTCATCTCTTAAAAAGCTATCCCACACAGCCCTACCTGCTGGAAACTCTTGAATCCACTGTCCAAGGATGAAATGCAAACTCCACACCCAGGGCTACCAGGCCCTGCCTCCCCAGCCGGGCAGTCTCCTTGCACCCCTTGGCCCTCCTCCCTAGCTATGCCAGCTTTTTCTGCCCTGCAGCAGTATCCCAAGCTCCTCTTCCCCACCTTCCTTCCATCCCCGTCCTGGATGCCTGCCCTAGGACACCCACTCATTGCCTGCAGCTCTCTCACTTATTGTGGCTGTAATTTTAATTAAATCACACCCCCAGTGGACAGTATGAGGCCAACAAGCCTATCTCATTTTTTTGCACCACTATGTCCCCAGCACCTGGGCATAGAATTGTACTCTTAACACATTGATTGCCACACTAGAAAAAAAACTTTTTCCTTGAGGGCATGGTGTTTTATTAGGTAAAGAGACATGTGAGTTATATATGCTTCATGAGGGCCCGGGCTCAAAAGTAGCATAAGTTAAATACAACTCACATGGCAGCTAATTCAATACACAGAAGTTATGATTACGATCTCTGAGCAGCATCAAGCAGAAAGCAAACCCTGGGTTGGTCCCACAGAAGTTTCTGGAACCAAACTCCATCAGCCCTTTACCACCCCACTCCCCAATACGCCTCCCCTCAAGTCTTATTCAACTTTATTGACACCACCTGGTGACTTTTAAAGCGGAAACCCCTGTGAGTGTGTGTATGGGGGCTGCCTGGGAAGCACAGTGGGGGTCAGGGCTTCTGTCACACAGTGGAGCTTGTCACTTGACCAGGCTGCTCAAAGTGGTCAGGCACTTTATCTTGGGAACACCCAGAGGTCAGCTAAGCTGCTTGAAGCTGAGGGACCATGAGAAAGGCAAGGCCCCCAAAGAGCCAAACAGTCTCAGACAAAGAGAAATGACCACCAAGGTTTGGTTCTTGAGTATGTGTTTTTTACTGAAAAAATCATTCATAAATTAACATACAAAAATGTACAAACACATGAGTAAATAATGTAATGACAAAGGACTCCTTCTGTGAAAAGTGTTTTTTTAAAACATCTTTAGATTTCAGTGCAAAAATGTACCCCTGGCATCTCTTAAAACATAAGAGCAAGCTCAAAAACACACAGTGGTGGAAATAAGCTAGCTGCTTTCAATGCCATCGTCAATGGTGAGTGGATACAATTAATACATGTGGCTGTTCCTCAGCTATGGATGTCTGTGGTAAAGGAGCTCTGACAAGAGTCCCTGTTGTGTCAAAATACCTCCCAAAAAAACAACCTGAAAAAGGGGAACCTTTCCCTGCACACAGCATCAAAGACAAGATTTTGACCGCTCAGCGCCTGTAGCTCAGCAGCTGGGGGCGCCAGTCACATACATCAGAGCTGGTGGATTCGAACCCATCCTGGGCCTGCCAAACAACAATGACAACTACATCAAAAAAAAAAAAAAAAGCTGGGTGTTGCGGTGGGTGCCTGTAGTCCCAGCTACTTGGGAGGCTGAGGCAAGAGAATCACCTAAGCCCAGGAGTTGGAGGTTGCTGTGAGCTGTGTGACGCCACCGCACTCTACCCAGGGCAACATAGTAAGACTCTGTCTCAAAAAAAAAAAAAAAACTGATTTTGAGGTCACCCATCAGTAGCCTTGAAGAACTTCAGCTGCCAAAATATGCACAAGGTCACCGTTTTGTTTTTTTTTGTTGTTGTTTGTTTGTTAACATGGGAATTTTACACTATTAGCAGCACTTGGAACTGGCTATGTGTTTTTAACCATCACATTTTCTGGACACCATTCAATGTGGTGGATAAAGACTGACAACACACACTGAGAGATTCCGCGCTAATAAGCGCAAACTCAAAGTCATGACTGCCAAGAGAAGTAAGTGAGGCTAGCTTAAGCAGCGAAAAGAGACCTTTCCTTTTGTTCTCAACTCAGCGTTTTCTTTTCAAAATTAGGTGTTAGGTTTGTACTTGAGGATAATTATGTTAACACAGAGCTTCAAACAAGGTCATCTTACAACACTCCCACACATACACACATCATTCTGAACCAAGAATGAGTCTGTCCTGGCAAATTCTTCTGAGTGACGTCACAGAGCTGTCACATCTAAGCAACTCACAGCCTTCACAGAGGAGGGAGGAGAGCAGAATGAGAAGGGTAAGAGAGCCAAGGCTGGCACAAAGGCCTGGGGCGGGGTCTTTATTGCTATATGCACAGTAAAACAAAGAAAAACCAAATGAGCTTTGTAATGTTCCCTCATGAAGGTATTTTAAAGCATGAAATGCTTAAAATTCTTTTAAAACATATGATACAACTTACCAGCACTTTCAAGGGCAGGAGCCTGCTCTCACATACGAGCTGATAAGAGCTTTGCAATGCAATTTCTTTTCTAAACGCCACCTTATTCTTCAAAAGAACAAAATCACAAACAAAACACAAGTCCTGGCCAATCACTCCCACAGTCTGCGGGGATCATATGTCCATGGAACCAATACATGCGACGAAATAAGCCCAGACCCAGACCTATCTACACACATCCCTACACACACACACCCATGTAAACTATGAAAATTAAGTAAGTTGAAGGCAAACAAGGCAATTAAAAAAAATAAGAAGTACTCTTCAGAAAGTACTCCTAATCACAATATATAAATATGTTTTATGGAAAGGAAGTGGGAGGAAAAAACTGGCATTTTCCAGAATTTTGCACTAAGCTGATAGGGACCATGAGGGCTTTGGTTCAGGGAAAAACAAAGAGGCACAAATTCAAATGCAATTTAGAATACGACTTCAAAAAGCAGGTAGGGACATAAGCAGAGTACCTGGGCTCATTCTGGAGTTCTGCTTAGTCTAATTTCAAAGCTTTGACTCTGGTCTTACCTGGACTCCAGCTGACCCACGACACACAAGTGTCACCTGCTCCCTGGCTGGATTCTCCCTAATTCAATTGCTTACTAGTTCTTTCTACTAGTTGATAATGTTAACCAACAATCACTCCAGAAACTGAAAAGGGAAACAAAGGAATCAGGGAAACCAGCTGGCAATTTAGGCACATCTTTCAGGAACTGTGGCCAAGGTGACAAGAGAAAGAGGGAGGGGACAATCACACACGACACCCACTCTCTCAGATCCTTCTGACCATGAAAGGACAAAAAGTCAAGTCCAGAGAGCCAGGACGTGTGCACAGCGAGCCCCCCCAGGGTCTGCTCTGAGTGGGAAGAACAGCCTGCTCTCCAACTGCCACCTCCTGCTCGGCAGGAGGTGGGGCTGAGCGCACAGCCCAGAGGGGGAGGGAATCTGGAGTGAGAGTCCAGAGCAGGACTCGCGGAAGAATTGAAGGGGCAGAGCGGGCAGCTGCCAGTGATGAATTTTGGATTATATTGTTCTTTTTTGTGTGTGTATGACACACCCTATATCCACTCCTTTCCTAAAGTGACAGCAATTTGAGAGATGATATTCTTCAATTGCATTTTAACTGAGTTCCTACACTTGCCAACCAAATAAGTAATCTAATGTATAAATCCTCATTTGACTTGGAACCAGCTATAAAATTAAATTTTAAAAAGGCATTTTACATGGCTTATTTACAATTTACTTCTTCAAGAAGTGACTGTTATATATTTATGTCTATTTATCTTTCCCAAGTCCCTCCCCTCCACCCTCAATCCCCACCCAAAGCAGGTAATGTCTTGTTTTGTGTTTTTTAAAAAATGAAACCAAAGAGAACACCAGAGATACAGAAGAATGGTGCGTGGAGTTTCATCTGCTCTTCCTAAAACACAGCTGCCCTGTGGGGGGTTTGCCTCTTTGCTCTGGAGGCCAAGAGGTTCCAAAAGTCATTTGTAGGGACAGGCTCCACGGCAGGACCAAGGCAGATCACAGTTCATCACAGGTTCTGGAGATTGTGGCTAAGACAGGATGTGGGGGCCGGAGACAGGGGAGAGAGCAGCGGGACAGAGGTCCATCTGGTGAAAACAGAAAGCCAGTACTGATGAAGGAAGTCCGGGCTCACTCCCGCAGAGCAGCGGGCAGACCAGGGAAGGCGTTTGTGCGTGTGCGCGGACCTGTGATCCTTCACTAGACGCCGCCCTTCTGCTCTCTTCCTGTGTCGCCACTCACATCGTCTCATCAGACTGCTTTCTCGGCGGTGGTGGGTAAAGCAAATGTACATTCTCTCCCTGTCTCAGTACTCATTCACCTGAGCCAGCTCGGGTGTCAAGTTGACAGTTATGTTTTTATACAAGGCGTCATATGTGATGTTTGCAAAGTAGTTCAGGTTGTTGAGGCCATCTAGCCCTTGCCGTTCTTTTGACTTCCGCAGTAGAGCGTACCTGTTTAGGAGAACAGAGATACAAGAGGTCACACCTGGGCGGTACTTCTGCAGCACAGGGGGACCTCCATGCCAGCCACCTGCTGCTCCTGGCACCCTGTTCACGTTGTTATTAGAGACACCTCCATCTCATGCCAGATACTTTGCTTAAAGTCTACCTCCATCCCCCAAAGCAAATGAGGAAGCCAAGGCTTAGTAATGTAAGTGACTTGCCCAAGGTCAGAGTGCGTAAAGCATTAAAAATAAATCAGATAGGCTCAGCGCCTGTGGCTCAACGGGCTAAGGCGCCAGCCACATACACCTGAGCTGGCGGGTTCGAATCCAGCCCGGGCCCACCAAACAACAATGACGACTACAACCAAAAAATGGCTGGGCGTTGTGGCGGGCGCCTGTAGTCCCAGCTACCTGGGAGGCAGAGGCAGGAGACTCGCTTGAGCCCAGGAGTTGGAGGTTACTGTGAGCTATGACGCCACAGCACTCTATCCAAGGTGACAGCTTGAGGCTCTGTCTCAAAAAAATAAATAAATAAATAAATAAATCAGATGAGAGAGTTTACAGTCTGTATTCAAGTGTCTTTTTACTCCCATAAAAATGGAATTTGAGTAATTAGAACTGGTGGTCTAGAGAACTGTCTTCCCCACAATTCACAAAACACAAAAAAAAAGAAAGAAAAGAAGGTAGTATAGCAACTGCCACCACACAGACAACAGCTCGGAACAGCCGTTCAGACTCAGAACTCACAAAAATGGTGTCAAATGCCTTGTCACATCAGCTAAGTTACACCCAGACCTTCACCCAGGTGGATTTTCCTCCAATTCCCTAAAGGCTCCAGAGGAGACTACTGTACTTAAGAACCAGAATAAGAGATTTCCTTAAAAGAGCTTACTATTGAAATCCTCACCTCTGCCCCAATTTCACCCCCGAATGTCTGCCTCAGAGTTAAATTAGAATACACACAGTAATTGTACAACAGCTTTCGGAACAGGACCGTGGGGTGTAGGCCGGGGTGCGAGGAGTTAAGGTGAGGGGTTGGGATACTCGCTAAGGTACTTAGACGTGCAAAGCACATTAGATTCTTTTTTTTTTTTTGAGACAGAGTCTCACTTTCTTGCCCTCAGTAGAGTGCCGTTATGTCACAGCTCACAGCAAACTCAAATTCTTGGGTTCAAGCGATCTTCTTGCCTTAGCCTCCCAAGCAGCTGGAACTACAGGCGCTGAGCACAATTCCCAGCTATTTTGAGAGACGGAGTCTCAATCTTGCTCAGGCTGCTCTAGAACCCATGAGCTCAGGCAACCCTCAGCCTCAGCCTCCCAAGTGCTGGGATTATAGGCATAAGCCCAGCCTCAAAGGATGCTTGTAAGAGAAATAACCTCACTGCACCAACCTTCCAAGAAACTGGACTTCTCCTCGATGGTGATGAGGGATGGACTTGTACTTCCCTGTGTCACCTTCTGGCCGGCTCACAGAATAGCCTGCATTCTGTACTCTGTCCGAGACAAGAGAATGGGCTTTTAGATACAATCCCACACGAAATGACGCTCACAGCCCTCTGAGTGCCCGGGGCTACCGGCCACTCTCTAATAGACTTGGACAGCTCAACTCCCAGCAGGACTGCTGATGCTCACTGGAACTCGGCAGTGTGCGATCCCCAGTATTCATCTAGCTGTGCTGTCATTACAGTCACAGGATTTAACTAAATCATACATAAATCAACAAAATACAGCAAGAGTGGTTTCCATGGAAAACATATTGACTGGAAAGACCTAATATGGGGAAAATGATTTTTTAGAAATTCTAGTGTATTAATTAGATATGGATGAGACAACTATAAAATATTGAAGGGAAAAATCATGAAAATTTAGAAGGATTTGACACACAGATACCTTTCAAGCCACTCTCAAGTAGAGCTGACTGCGTACCTCTCACTACAGGTGCCCGCTGTGACACCCAGCTAATTTTCATATTTATTTATTTATTTATTTATTTATTTATTTATTTTTAGATATAGAGTTTCACTTTGTCACCCTCGGTAGAGTGCCGTGGTGTCATAGCTCACAGCAGCCTCCAGTTCTTAGGCTTAGGCTATTCTCTTCCCTCAGCCTCCTGAGTAGCTGGGACCACAGGCGCCTGCCACAACGCCCAGCTATTTTTTGTTGCAGTTGGGCTGGGGCTGGGTTTGAACTGCCATCTGCGGTATATAGGACCAGTGCCCTACCCACTGAGCCACAGACGCCACCCTAATTTTCCATTTTTAGTATACACAGGGTCTCACTTTGCTCAGGCTGGTCTTGAACTCCTGACCTCATGCAATCTCTCTGCCTCAGCCTTCCAGAGTGTTAGTTACAGATGTGAGCCACTGTGCCTGGCCAGCATACTTTTTATTATAAGAAAAAAATAGAGAAGTTATCATTGAAGTTTAGTTTTACATGGCAAAGGAGAAAAATATGAAAATAGCTATTTTCGTAGGATGTAGAATTTGTTTTTAGTTGGCAAGAGTTTTTTTAAATGAATAAAAATCACTTCTACGATTCCAAATATTCTGGTCTCTATCAGATGAGATTGGGCGCGTTCAGGGTGGTATGGCCGTAGACGATTCTGGTCTCTATCATAAAAAAACTAATAGCTGCTACTAAAATCCAAGAGAAAGAACTGCGTGGAACTGCTGTATTCTGGTGGCCATGAACTACACTCAGCTACTCAGCAGTGAAATGTGCTTAAAAGTATAAATGCACACTGAATTCCAAAGATTCAGTAAGAAAAAATTAATGTGAACTCCTCATCAACACTTTATATTGATGATGTGCTGAAATGGCATTATTTTTAGATATACTTACTGCACACATTAATATATCATTAAAATGTTTACCTTTTTATGACCTTCTCCAGCATGGCTACTAGAACATGGCATACATTACATATGAGGCTTACACTACGTTCCTATGGGACAGCACTGGTCTGCAGGGTCCAAAGTAACAAGTCTAGAAGATGCAAAAAGAAGGGCAGTACCTGGGGTGGTGCCTGTAGCTCAGTGAGTAGGGCGCCGGCCCTGGCCAAACTGTAACAAAAAATAGCCGGGCACTGTGGTGGGCACCTGTGTTCCCAGCTACTCGGGAGGCTGAGGCAAGAGAATCACCTAAGCCCAAGAGCTGGAGGTTGCTGTGAGCTGTGACACCACTGCACTCTACTGAGGGCGATAAAATGAGACTCTGTCTTTCTCTTAAAAAAAAAAAAAGAAGGGCAGTACCTGTTCCAGAGGTCGTCATCCTCTCCACCCCAGCCCCAGAAAGCATTAGGAAAGCCATTGATTTTCCGGAACTGTTCCACAGTTAAGCCGCTCACTCCGCCGAAGAACTCGGTGTAAGGGAGCCTGGGAGGAGACGCAGAGCATCACCACCTGTGCCTTACAGGGTGACTTCTTCCCCTGAACAGGCCACCTTGCTTGAGGACTAGAATCTGTGCTCCTGACCTGGGCTGTCTAAATCCTCATTCTGACATGTCTCAACCAAAGTAGCAAATTGAATTTTTTCCTAACTGATTTGTAATAACAGCTTTATTGAGATAGAACTGACATACCACACAACTAGTCCATTTTGAAGTGTACGATTCAATGGTTTTTTGTGTAATCATTGAGTTGTGCAACCATGACCGCCACCAGTATTAGTACATTTTATTGCCACCCCCAGCCATTTCCCTCTGCCCACAAAGCCCCCAGCCCTAGGTAATCCTTAATCTATCTGCATTTGCCTACTTTGGACATCTCAGATAGATGGAATCACATGACACACGACCTTTCGTGTCTGGCTTCTTTCACCTAACTTAATGTTTCCAAGGTTCACCTGTGGTTTTGGTATCAGTACTTCATTCCTTTTTATTGCCAAATAGTATCCCAACTGCATGGATATTGTTCATCCATTCATCAGCTGATGGACACCTGAGTTGTACCTAATTAGATTTCATCATCTTCCCATTTCTCACTATCCTTTTAGATTTGAACTGATTAGTTAAGAGGAAATGATACTCACAGATACATATACTTATCCAATTTAGTTGCAAAGTGCCTCGGCATCTGTCCACACCCATAATAGTTGCGATCACTTTCTGGTATGTGATCCACATCATGGAAGATGAGACAGTCCCAATTCAGGTCCTTCATTGCCTCTTGAAAACCAACGTTAAACAGCATGGCTCGATTAAAGGGCTGGGTACCAACCTAAAAGAAGCAAAACTTTATTCTTAAAAGAACTCTTGAAGTGAAATCTTCCTGCCCATGGCCTACCTGAGGAAGAGCTTATTCTGGGAAGGTCATTGCCAGTGTGACAAGGCCCAGACCACAACATCAACGGCTCATTCACAGTAGGAGATGAGTTCAAATCAGTTACAGCCCAACTAGTCTTTTATTTATTTTTTTTTTTTGAGACAGAGTCTCACTCTGTTGTGCTGGATAGAGTGCTGTGGCATCATAGCTCACAGCAACTTCAAACTCTTGAATTCAAGCCATCCTCTTACCTCAGCCTCCTGAGTAGCTGGGACTACAGGCATGCACCACAGTGCCCAGCTAGTTGTTTCTACTTTTAGCAGAGACAGGGTCTTCCTCTTGCTGAAGCTGGTCTTAACTCCTGAGGTCAGGTGATCCAGCCACCTTAGCCTCCCAGAGTGCTAGGATTATAGGCATGAGCCAGCGTACCCACCAGCCCGTCTAGTTTAGTAAATGCCAACACTGACTCACCTTCACCCACATCAAAATACCCAACTCAGGATAGATAGGACTGTGGCATGTCCCAGACGCCTTCACTTTTAGAACAGTAGTGTTCATCCCCCTTTCCTCATTCCTGTATAAGGCAAGTCACAGGATGACCACATAAGCAGCTCAAGCAGTGACTCTCAAAAGCAGGCTTGTAGCCAGAGATGAGTATGTGAAAAGGTCCTCAAAGTTGAGGATTAGTGAATTAAGGGGAATCTGTGAGCCTTTCACTTACCTATACCTCAGCCTCTCAAAATGCCAGCATTATCACCTATTACTTCTAGACCAAGGATCACATACTTTAAAAATGCCTACAGAAGTCACATTAGAAATGGCAATGCATGAAGTGGCCCAGGCAAGAGACAACAACAGTAAAAGTGGGGATTAGGGCCAACTGGACAGTCACGTTCCATCAAAAGGCAAATAAAAAATATTATAGGGCCAGGCACTGTAGCTCACTCCTGTAATCCCAAAACTATGGGAGGCTGAGGCGGGTGGATTGCTTGAACTCATGAGTTCAAGACCAGCCTGAGCAAGAGCAAGAGCAAGACCACATCTCTAAAAAAATAGCCAGGTGTTGTGGCAGGTGCTTACAGTCCCAGCTACATGGGAAGCTGAGGCAAGAGGATCACTTAAACCCAAGAGTCTGAGGTTGCTGGGAGCTACGATGCCACAGCACTCTACCAGGGGTGATGAAGCAAGACTCTGTCTCAAAAATAAATAAATAAATTTATGCAGGACCCCTTCCTACCAAAAGGGTTTATATACTGAATTTGCCATGTGAGTCTTTAGTTTCTGCACTCTGTATCTAGTTCAACCCCAATACTTTTAAGATTAAAACAAACCTAAACCCAGATCCTCAGAGAAGTCTGGGAATGCCCTGGGCCAATGCAGCTAATTAATAGCAAAGAGATAGCACTGAGGTGCCCTGACCCCAAGGCCACTTGATAAGTCCTTATCTTAGGGAGAATTTCCTGAGTGTGGGGCCTGAAGACACCACTCAAAGAAGGGGCTAGCAAAGCACCATACGAGAGGCTTCCATTCACAAGCAAAACTCCCTCCTGAACTCAGATGTGCCTGGTCTTGAGCAATGTCTCCATCTGGGACACAGAATTGCTCTCTACTCCTCTTCTCACCTCAGGGCAACTCAATTCAACTTTATTAGCTCCTCACACCAAAGATGGATTAGTTTGCAACATCTTTTTTTTTTTTCTTTTTTTGGAGACAGGGTTTTGCTCTGTTGCCCTTGCTAAGCGCAGCGGCGTCATCATTCTTCCTGTAGCCCCAACTCCTGGACTTAAGTGATCCTTCTGCTTCAGCTAGCTACTTCTGAGTAGCTAGGTCTTCGTGCCCGGCTGATTTTTCTATTTGTTTGTAGAGATGGGGGTGGAGTGGGGTCCTCATTCTTACCCAGGGTAGTCTTAAACTCCTGGCCTCAAGCAAATCCTCCTAACATAGCCTTTCAAAGTGCTAGCATGATCGCCTATCACTTTGAGCTAGATGGTACCAAGCTGAGCCACCATGCCCAGCCACTTGCAGCAGCATTCTAAACTGCTATCTCAGAAGAGCAAGAAGGAAAGAAAGGATCACTCACTTGTTCAACCACATAAAATGCAAACTGAAGGCGCTGGCGCTGGAGCATGGGAATCAGGTGTCTGAATAGGACTGGGAGGTGCTCGTGCCTGTTCCGGAAGGGGATCAGGATTGCCACCTGGAGTGGATCACAGCAAAAGAAGTTATCCAGTTAGTGCCCTGAACTTGTGAGTCATAGTAGGACATCCCTGCAGAATTGGTGACCAAACACTGGGAGTTCTGGGAAGCTGTTTTGTCCTCAATTTCCTCTAAATAAACACCTATGTTGGCAAGTTGACCCTTGGAACTAAGTGAATCTTATTTTCACATGCACCATGCCTTAGAGGCCGCACATAGCAGGCTTGTCACGTGAATTCGCTCTAGACCCCAACCCACAAGAAAACACATTCTACACTGTGACATGACTATGTATCTCTATATATTAACGCATATATAAACATACAATTAAAATAAGCTTCACGTCGGCTCGGCGCCTGTGGCTCAGCGGGCTAAGGCACCAGCCATGTACACCTGAGCTGGCAGGTTTGAATCTAGCCTGGGCCCGCCAAGCAACAATGACGGCTGCAACCAAAAAATGGCTGGGCATTGTGGCAGGCGCCTGAAGTCCCAGTTACTTGGGAGGCAGAGGCAAGAGACTCGCTTGAGCCCAGGAATTGGAAGTTGCTGTGAGCTGTGATGCCATGGCACTCTATCCAGGGTGATATCTTGAGGCTCTGTCTCAAAAAAATAAAAATAAAAATAAAAAAATAAAATAAGCTTCATGTAACAGTAGTTCCCCTTACAATGTGTGATGCATATATATATACAGTCTGAATGCTGGTCATTAAATTGATTTTACACATTAGTGCTAAGGTGGAAACACTAATCTGTGCCAGATCTGTATTGATCACCTAACAGGGCTGGCACAGAATAAGCATTTTAATAAATACTTATTAAAGGAATAGACTTAAGCAATTGTCATAAACTTGAGCCACACTACGGATGCCTCTTGACCATCATCATGCAAAAAACCACCTAATAAATCTCAGAGTCAAGCTAGATAATTTCACTTTATAGTCCACTAAGCTTATAGTGACCAGTGGATAACAGGTATGAAGCACTGACTCTGAAAAGATAATTTCTACAAATGTGTCACTAGAGACCTACTGACCCTCGCACTTCCTCACTTTGATTATATTCCTATTAGGAAGACAAATGGGGGCTCGGCGCCTGTGGCTCAACGGGCTAAGGCGCCAGCCACGTACACCTGAGCTGGCAGGTTCGAATCCAGCCCGGGCCAGCCAAACAACAATAACGGTTGCAACCAAAAAATGGCTGGGCATTGTGGCGGGCGCATGTAGTCTCAGCTACTTGGGAGGCGGAGGCAGGGCACTCGCTTAAGCCCAGGAGTTGGAGGTTGCTGTGAGCTGTGATGCCACAGCACTTTACCCAGGGTGACAGCTTTAGGCTCTGTCTCAAAAAAAAAAGGAAGACAAATGGGTCTTGCTCAGTATCAGAAGGCAGATTTAGAGGCTCCAAGAGTCCCTGGGGAAACCTGTTCCTCCAAAATATTTCTTTTTTTTTTTTTTAAGAGACAGAGTCTCACTTTATTGCCCTCGGTAGAGCGCCGTGGCGTCTCACAGCTCACAGCAACCACCAACTCCTGGGCTTAGGCAATTCTCTTGCCTCAGCCTCCTGAGTAGCTGGGACTGTAGACGTCTGCCACAACGCCTGGCTATTTTTTTTTCTTGTTTTTGTTGCAGTTCGGCCGGGGCCACGTTTGAATCCACCACCCTCAGGATATGGGGTCGGTGCCCTACCCACTGAACCACAGGCACTACCCCTTCCAAAATATTTCTATCAAATTAAAATACTTTGTATGGAGTAGTAGGGTAAAAATTATGAAACGTCACAGTTAGCAAATCCCATGTGGGCTTCCCGACGCTCTGATCTCACACCCTACCTTCCAGCGAGGCATACAATCAGAAGGCTTCCAGTGACCTCCGAGCTTGATGGTTGGGTCTTTGGAGAAGATTTCATGAATGTAATCCATTCCAATTTCACTCATGTTTATGTCTATTGGGCCCTCTGAACAGAGGGGTGGGGGGAAGGATTAAGAGGTAAGAAAATGACATTCTTTTCTCTATGTCCAAGCTTTTATTCACTGGAGAAGTTTGATATTTTTTCAGCTGACTATGGTTTTAAAAGGGATGGAAATCCCTTCCTCTGCTTTCCATCTCCCTGCATTTCAGTTCATCGGTATTATCTGGGTAGGGAAGCAAATCAAGGAATTAAGACTGTAGAGTTGAGCTTCTGCCAACGGTGCAGAAAGAAATACAGACTTCAAGTAAAACAACAGCTGAACTTTTCAAAAAAGAAAGAGAAAAACAGCAGAGCTTGGAGCCATGTCAGTTTGCTCCTGAAGCGAGTACAGACACATTGCCTCTCTTAATCATTCACCAGTGAGTTTGGACCCTGAGTAATTATATCCAAACTCAGAACACACTAGTCATCTCTAACTTAAGTGAAGAAGCAACCATCATAAATGCTGGTGAAAGGATGAGCTAGTATTAGTTTTTGAACTGTCAAAAGCCTATTTCTAAACCATAATAAATTTTAGTCTTCCCAAACTAAGCTTATGTGTAAATGCAGACAAATGCAGATTTTTTTTTTTTTTTTTTTTTTTACTTCCCGCCCCTGTTCCCATCCTCCTCCCACGCCCGGCTTCCAGAGCCTTTTTGTACCTTGTTGGAGCATAAAGGGGGCCTCGCGGGGGACTAGGGTTGGCACCCCAGACAAATGCAGATTTTAAACGGAAGATCTATATATGTGTGTGGTGAGACATGCAAATGAAACAGCAGGGCTTCCAAGACAACTTACATACCCATAATTAATTTTTCATGTATGAATGAGAATATGCTCAACACCATGCATAACTATTTCTATCATTTCCTCTATTTTCACTATGTTTGAGCTACAGCTGACTCTGCAAATATGAGTTTCCTTTGCCAGCTCATTTCTTTAAATATGTGTAAGAAGAACCATCTAAGAAGCCTAAAAATACAAAAAGGTCTAACTAAGACAGTGATTTTCAACTAGTGTGCTGTAAAAATTTGTAAAGATCATTAATTAAATTATCTTTGTGAAAGAAGTTCATAGCACAGTAAATATATTCTTTTTTTTTGGATCAACATAATTTAAGCATAACATGGAAGTTTAACTATGGGTTTCAAATGTGCTGTGGGATAAAAAAAGTTCTAAGAGTTTGTTGCCATTGTTTTAGATTGCACATGGGTGGGAGGTTAAAGGGAGGGAGAGGGGGAAGAGGAAAGAGGAGAGAGAGAGAGAGAAAAGAAAGGAAGAAAGAATCCGAGAATGCTTTTCAACCAGTACTTTGTTAAGAAAATAACTTCTAGCCAAGCATGGTGGCTCATGTCTATAACCCAGTACTTTGGGAGGCTGAGGTAGGAGAATAGCCCAGGAGTTCAAGACTAGCCTAGATGACATAGTGAGACCCCACATGTACCAAAGCACTTTTTCTTAACTAGCTGGATGTGGGTGTACACATGGGAAGATCATTTAAGCCCAGGAAGTCAGGTTACAGTGAGCAATGATGACACCACTGCACTCCAGCCTGGGTGACAGAGACTCTGTTGTCTACCCCACCCCCACAAAAAAGATAGAGGGGGAAAGAGAAAAAGAAAGTAACTTCTCTAACATCAAACAAGTTATAATCAGTGGGAAATAAATACTCAAAAAGACAAAGCTGGTTGCCTACACAACCACGTGCCTCATTTCTGTCTATGATGGATGGCACAGCCAGTGGTCCTATAAGATTATAACTGAAAGCTAAAAAATGCCTGCTGCTTGGCGATGACTTAGCCCCTGTAACATCCTACCTAGTGTGAGACATTACTCACATTTGTGGTGATGCTGGTGTACACAAACCGACTGCTTGCTTTGCCGGTTAAATAATAATAGTAAGTGACCATGTTACTGATTTATGTATTTACTAGACTGTACTACACCTTTTATTTATTATTGAAAAAAGGAAAATAGTTTTTACAAACTGCATGTGGCCTAAGTGCATGAAGTTTTTAAGATCTGCAGTAGTGCAGTCATGTCCGAGACCTTCGCATTCACTTCTCACGCACCGACTTCACCCCAGCACTTCCAGTCCTGTAAGCTCCATGCGTGGTAAGCGCTCTGCATGCGTGCACAATTTATCTTTTACAATGTATTTTACTGTGCTTTTTCTATATTTAGATACACAAGTACTAAGCATTGTTACGACTGTATATTCAGTTCAGTTACTGTGCTGGAGGGGGTTGCAGCCCAGGAACAACAGGCTGTATCATACAGAGTAGTGTAGGCCTACACCATTTAGGTTTGTTTACGCTCTGTGATGTTCCCACAATGACGAAATTGCCTAGTGATGCATTTCTTAGAACATACTCTCGACATTAAGTGACTGTACTTTCTCCAGGACATTCTAATAGACCCCAAGATATATTTTTTGGGCACACGCAAAGGAAAGGGTGATAATGTAAAAAATGGTACCCAAGAACACTGGCAACCTTGAAGAAAGCTTTGAAGGAGCCAGGAGCACAAATGACTTTCACGGCCCTTTCCAACGGCAGGATGTAGGCAGACAGACAGAGAACAGAACACTCTCCCATTTATCCATAAAAGCACAGGAAGATAAGCCAGAACTCTACTCACTCATGGAAGGGAGCCTTTCAGGGCAGGTATGGTTTGCAAAGTAGGTGAAGTCTTCAGGAAGAAATGTTGTGGTTTGTAGGAAAGTTTCACTGTGGTTCAAGTCAAGAGGATAATCTAGGGAGGTAAGGGAAAAAGGCAACTCAGGCTAGCACACATAATCAATCCTGCAATTTTCAGACGCCTACCAAAGCATCTAAGGTATTTTTCTTAGATGTCATCCTGGCAGAAGCAGGATTCTAGAGCACCTTTTTACTGTAGCTAAAAGCGTGAACTCGTCAATAAAGATGTTACCCAGATGATACATTCAAAAAGGTGGGAGGTGCCCATGAGAATGAAGAGACATTTCTGACTTAATGACTGTACTATTAGAAGTTTGTCTGAAGACACAAATAAACTCCTTTTACTGCCTTCAAATGCTGATATCATACATGGCTGGTAGCATCAAAAACACCACTTATTTTTCTTTTTTATTACTAATAACATGTCATTTTAAAAAAAACCCTCGAATACACAATTCTAGAAAGTCCTCCTATACCTTGGGAGAGAGGAAGACCTAATTTCTTCATTTCTAATTTTAAATTCTTTAAATAAAAATATGAATAATTTGGGTGGCGCCTGTGGCTCGTTGAGTAGGGCGCCAGCCCCGTATGCCGAAGGTGGCGGGTTCAAGTCCGGCCCCAGCCGAACTGCCAAACAGAAAAATAGCCGGGCGTTGTGGCGGGCGCCTGTAGTCCCAGCTACTCAGGAGGCTGAGGCAAGAGAATAGCCTAAGTCCAGGAGTGGCAGGTTGCTGTGAGCTGTGTGACGCTACAGCTCTCTACTGAGGGCTACAAAGTGAGACTCTGTTTCTAAAAAAAAAAAAAAAAATTTGAATAATTTAAGATCTGCTTTTCAGTAGCAGTAGAAGCCTTTTAAGTACATAGAGACAGAGGAAATTAATTGCTCATGGCCTGGTAAACTATGTGTGGTCATTGTGAGGAGTCCTCGTTTTTCTCCCCCGCCAGGTGCCCAGAAATGGGTGGGGGTGCACAGCATCTTCTCTCCGGAGCTTCCAAACAGTAATTTCTTAGTCTTCTGAAGCATGCATCTATTACATGAGGGAAATGCTAAGGGAAAAAACATGCTTGCTACATTTCTGAGGCTGTGGTTTTACTTTTTAATTCAAATCTAATCTATTTCAAATCAGGACTTGTTTGTTCTTCTGGCAAAGGAGATAGAATGGCAAAGACAGCTGCTTCTACAGTTAAAACTGAGAGAACAGACCCCCTGCCTACAGATCTAAATGGCCACTGACTTCAGGGGCTCACAGGCCAACACTCCTGTCCATCAGCTGCTGCTTATTCAGCTTTGCTCCATGCCAGCGTGTGTTAGAATCACTTAGGAAGCTTTTTTTTTTTTTTTTTTTTTTATATAGACAGAGTCTCACTTTATCGCCCTTGGTAGAGTGCCGTGGCGTCACACAGGTCACAGCAACCTCCAACTCCTGGGCTTAGGCGATTCTCTTGCCTCAGCCTCCCGAGTAGCTGGGACTACTGGTGCCCGCCACAACACCCGGCTATTTTTTTGTTCCAGTTTGGCCAGGGCTGGGTTTGAACCTGCCACCCCTGGTATATCGGGCTGGCGCCCTACTCACTGAGCCACAGGCGCCACCCGCTTAGGAAGCTTTTAAAAATCCTAATACACAGGCTATAACCGAGACCAACAAAATAAGAACCCCGGATAGTCAGGTGCAAATAATTCCAATGTGTAGATAGGGTTGGTACAGCTACCCCCACACACAGTGTAGTGGGAAAAATCTGTTGTCTTCCTTAAATTACCAAATCCAGTTGAATTGGGACTGGAAGTACTAACCAAGAGATTTCCAGAAGAATCACCACTTTCCCCTCCACTTTGAAAAAAGACCAAACACTTGCTCTCTGCTCGGAAAAAATGTAGAAACTTAGTGCACTATAACAATGTCATCAGGACAAATACCTATGAAACATAAAGAATTAGCATTCTTGGCTGGTGCAGTGGCTCACGCCTGTAATCCTAGCACTCTGGGAGGCCAAGGCAGGTGAATTGCCTGGCGCTCAAGAGGTTGAGACCAGCCTGAGCAAGAGTGAGATCCTGCCTCTAAAAATAGCCAGGCATTGTGGTGCCTCCCGTAGTCTCAGCTACTTGGGAGGCTGAGGTTGCTGTGAGCTGTGATGCTACGGCACTCTACAGAGGGCAACAAAGTGAGACTGTCTCAAAAAAAGAAGTAGCATTCTTTCAGAGTAAGCCCGCTTAAGGATAATTATCTACTGGGCAAGCTGCCACAATGAAGACTCTGGTCTGGCCATCTTTAAACCCAGAGAGAAAGAGGCTAAGGACATTAATGTCCCTTGATATATTTACTGCCAAGCACGAAGGCGTGCCTTCGCTCATCCTTCCAGGTATGACAACAGACTTGTTCTGAAGGACATGGCTAATGGAAGGCTGTTCTGTGTGATCAGGAGAGAAACAGACACAGGCGTGGGCAGATGTGTGAGTGTGCACGGGGGTAAGAAATCCCCAGCCTGCTACCTGGTTGAAGGTTACTAAGTTGAGCAGCACCTGGAAATCCATATTAAGGATGAGATAAGCCAGACCACTCAAACTCTCACCTCAAATACTGAGTGACCAGACAGGACAAAAGCAAGGATTCTCTTCCAGTGCCAATATTCTTTGTGTGTCTCATTGCCTGCCCCCACACCCCAACTAGTTTTGCAGGATTCACCAGCTCATACACCAGTGGCTTTCAGTGACAACAAGAAGCTTCTCCAGGCCACTACTTCAGGCTTACTTCCAGAGGCAGCACTATCCCCAAAAGTATGTTTGTATTAGACAATCGCCACTGTAGCTTTTAAGAAAATTGACATTATTTGTCACACTGAATGTTTTAGCTGTGCTTTGCCTAATGAAGACTTCTGAATGCATGTGCCTCAGCATTATTTCAGGGAGGGAGTGTACACAATCCAGGCTCCTCACAGTAAGGAGCCAGGTCAGACATAGCTGTCTCAGTAGCTTTAGGCCCAGAACACTTTCTCTGACTATACCGGGCAGAGATATGCCTTGAAAAAAAGGTAGGTTTTCATTTGGATACACCCTCAATAAAATGCCATTTCTTTTTTAGTATAGGATGACTATCCCTTATCCAAAATGCTTTGGACCAGAAGTGTTTCGGATTTTTTTCAGATTTTGGAATATCTGTGTTATACTTACTGAGCATCCCAAATCCAAAAATCTAAAATCTGAAATGCTCAAATGAACATTTCCTTTAAGCATCATATTGGCACTCAAAAAGTTTTAAATTCAGGGCCTTTGGATTTTGAATATTCAACCTATACTTACTCGCCAGGATGTGCTAGTAACAGAGAAGCTAGTTAAGACGGTCATCTCTTTAGAAATATGTTATAACAATTAAAATGTGTTTTTCACTCACACACTCAGAAGTAATTTACCAAGTACCTTCTATGTGCAAAACAGTGAACAAGCTACAAGGTACTGGGAGTTACAGTGTACAGGCTACAAGGTACTGGGTGTTACAGTGTACAGGCTATAAGGTACTGGAAATGCAAAGATGACAAAGGCAACAAGTGACTGCTGTGACTCAGAGGACAGGTACTGGAGTCAGACAGCAAATCCTAACTCTACTGCAACATCAGGTTCTGTAACTTCTGTGTGCCTTGGTCCTGCCATCCCTTCAGTGGGGTCACAGTAGCTACCTTCCAGATTTCTCATAAGGATGACATAAAATAATGCAATCAAAGCACGTGGTACACAGTAGGACAGTTCCTGATGGCAAAGACTTCCAATCTATTAGGAGAATAGACACATTAACAAAAAACAGGTTTAAAAAAAAAACCCCAAACAGGTTAACTATTCCAACCAGAGGATTGTGAAAAAGAATTACTTTGGTGTATGGTAATTTGAGAATAGAAGCAAGCAAAGTCAAACCATGGGACACTGGCGGTAACTCCAAGGGTGAAACTCACTTTAGAGCTCGGTGTTCAAAGACAACCCCTCCGGAATTAGTGAGAGGATGGGCTGTGCGCCTAGAAGTGGTGTAAGATGGGGTCCTGTCATCTGCTCCTCTAACTTCTGAGAGAGCTGACCATCTCAACAAAAGCCCAGACTGGCAGACATTCTAGCCCCATCTAACCTTGGAGAAGCAGCAGGACATATGGATTCAATAAACGTCCTGAGAGCACAATTGTTTTTTTATCTAGAGTGATGTGTGGGGAGAGCTCTAGAACAGTGGTCAAAAGACTCCCTAGTTGCATCACTTAACTACAAGTACGTTTTGGGTAGATGTAGGGAGTCATATGACTAAGCTACTCCATCTCCCTGAGATCATGTGTATCATGTGTGGTGGACGGAACTCACCTAAAATCCTGCCTCACCTGACAGAGCCGTATTAGCGGTAAGTGAGACAACACGTGTGGAAATTATGCCTAAAACCTAATATTACACACTGTGAATGTGCTCAGCCTTCTCTCATAACAAGATCTGCAACCTCACCCAGGTACGGTTCAGGGCTCAAATTTGACTCAGTATGATTGCTATTTGCCTAAAAAGTCCTGAAAAGTCACTCACTTGCTATTTGCAAACAAAAAAGTATCAAAAGCTTACTAGTTTGGCTAACTACAATCCTTAGTTGCAGCTAAATTAGCCAGCAAGGGAGACTATAAATTAGGACATGGTCAACTCTATTAAGGACTTAACTTCCCTTTGATAGGTAATGTTTCTCTTAATTTCCCAAACATCACAAAATAATTCTTATTTGTAACATCTGCAAAGAAACTGTGTTATAGTGAACTTTGAACAAACTTAGAATTCACTACAGAAAAGAGGACTGATTTAGAGGGAAGAATTTTTTTAAAATATGTATGTATTTTAAATATGTATTGGGCTTGGCTGAAGTAAAAAGCCAAAGGAAAGCACATTAGTCCTTGGTTAAACAAATAAGGCAAATCATGAATGCTTAAGCACAGTGAAATCTCAGAATTCGTTTTTTAAATAAAAACGAAAAGCCTCATGACAGTACCATTTAACCATGTGGAAATATTTCCTGTATCAGGTTTTTGTAACAGTTAAAAAAAAAAGAGAGAGAGAAAAGCTTTATCTCAAAAGTGACGAAGTTGTCATTATAAAAATAGCTAGTCAAAACCAAGATTCAAGAATAAGACCCCTCCCACTTAGAGACAGGGTCTCACTATGTTGCCCAGGCTGGTCTCAAATACCCAGGCTCAAGTGATCCTCCTCCCTCCGCCTCCCAAAGTGCTGGAATTATAGGTGTGAGCCATTGCACTCAGCCACAAGTTCTCATAATGTTGGGCAGGCCATCTAAACTCCACATTCTTTTTCCTCTTTATACAGTTAGTGCTTATAAGATCATAAAACCCACAGGCTAAAGTTAAAAAAATCGAGGAAAAGATGTTTATTCTTATACCCATTATGGCTGTGTTTAGCTCAACGATCTGAAAAGCTTTCTGTAAAAACGAATGAGCCTGACCACCAAACCTGACCACATAGCTGTGATTAAACCACAGGATGAGTACCACACCTGAGCGGAGAAGGTAAACAAGGTCGTCTATTAAACGCTCCTTCCAGAAGTTGTTTCTGTAACTATAACTGGTGAGAACAGGTCCCAGGTTACATGATCATTATGAAATGGAAGTGTGTTATGTTTCAAAGAAAACAGATCCCTCATGATTAGTTTGGTGCTGTCCTCATGGTAATGAATGAGTTCTTGCTCTCGGGTCCCTGGAAAGGTGGTTAATAAAATGAGCTTGGCATCCCACACCCTCATCCTACCCTTCCCTTGCATGCAGCGTCTACACACAGCTCCCCTTTACCTTCTGTGGTGATTGTGTTGGTGCCATGATTCTTGTAGAGCCTGCAGAACCATGAGCCAAATAAACCTCTTTTCTTTGTAAATACCCAGCCTCAGGTATTCATTTATAGAAACACAAATGGACTAAGACATATAGTTTTTTAAAATGAAGGAAAATTCATTTGACAAGAGGTTTCTCAGCAGTCAGGTGAAAGTCAGCCAAACCTCCACTCTTCTACTGTGCACTTTTTTCCACTGAAAATAGTTTTTGAAACCAAATTTCCCTCTCTCGGGAAGACATTCTCACTGAACCATCTCTTTACTAAAAACACACCTGAGTCATTTACACTGCTGTTCCTCTTGGCGTAAGCACTCCGAAGCACCTGCTCGTACACCTGAGCACCGATTGTCCTCACGTTGTCCCGGATCAGAATGCCTTGAGCTTGCATCATGAAGAGGTAGGTGTTCACTGTGGAAAAGAGGAAGGGGTGAACTCAAAAGCGATCATAATGAAAATGTACCAAATGGCTCTGGTTGTTTTTTTTTCTTTTTTGGACCTTTAAAATCTCTTTTAGTTCTAAAACCGTATAAGGCCCATAACTCTATTTTCATATCCAGGTTCAATGCTTTCTGGACACCAACATTCCTCAGATAACTAAGATAATCAGAAAGACCTTTATTAACCAATTAAAATATTCTTTAAAAGGTTTGTGCTTTTTTTTTTTTTTTTTGAGACAGAGCCTCAAGCTGTCACCCTGGATAGAGTGCTGTGGCATCACAGCTCACAGCAACCTCCAATTCCTGGGCTCAAGCAAGTCTCTTGCCTCTGCCTCCCAAGTAGCTGGGACTATAGGCGCCCGCCA
>CAUYRH010067019.1:0-31676 GCA_963574655.1 Perodicticus potto | reverse complement strand
AAATAAAATTAAGGGCTTTGAGTCTGTAGATAAAGCAGCTAGGGCACCAGCCAAATACACCAGAGCTGGCGGGTTAAAATCCAGCCTGGCCCGCCAAAAAACGACAACAACCACCAAAAAAAAAAAAAAAAAAAAAAAGCTGGGTGGTGTGGTGGGTGCCTGTGGTTCCAGCCTCTTGGGAGGCAGATACAAAAGAATCCTTTAAGCCCAAGAGTTGGAGGTTGCTATGAGCTGTGATGCCACAGCACTCTACCCAGGGCAATAACTTAAGACTCTGTCTCAAAAAAAGAAAAAATAAAATAAATAAATAAAATAAAATGTAAGCACACATCAGAGATCATCATTTAAAATAAGGCCTACTCTGTCTGTCACTAAAATGACCATCATGCCACTTGTAATGTTCTTGAGTTCAGGTGAAATGTGACTTTCAATAATGTAGATTTAGAAGAAGTGAGTTTCTGTCTGTAAAAGCTATGCATATGTTTCCAACTTCTCTCTTGTAAATATAATAATAAAACCTTACAGAAGGACCTCTTAAAGATGGTATCCTAAAAGAACTACAATAACCAAAGGAATAAAAATGTAGTATTTAAAAATTACATCAATATGGGATCCAAAACATTATGCCCTCCATGTCTTATAGACTTTGAGAAATATCTGTTATCTATAATGTACAAAAAAATAGTCTTACTTACAAACAAAAATAATGTTTTTTAAAAATACAGATTGATGGAAATAGAGAAAATAGTAATGGAACTCAACCAAAAACTACCATCCCCTCAATTTTGATGGCAACAATTATAAACAAATGTAAACCACAGGAAAAATGGACCATCTTGTTGTAAACATCATTTGCCAATCTAAATCAAGAAAACATGTTTCATGGATATATATTAATTTATTTGGTTATTTATCTCTTTTGTTCCCAGAATCAAACTTGCTCACATTTAGTACAACTATTATAAAAATAAGGCTTCTCTTTGATGTGAAAGTTAACTATTAGTTGATTAGGAAGCTGAAGCAAGAAAAAAATGAAGCATATTCACCATTGTAAAATGTTTACATTTTAACATATGAAGACTATTTTGAAGAAGGGAGATTGGAAATTATTCATTAGTGTGATAAGATTAAAAATTTTCCAAAGAACTCAAACATATGGTCCCCGTGTATTACAACTATTCATGGTTGTAATTTTATCCTGAGGCTCTTATTAAATACATTTACTTAAACATCCTTCAACCATAAGAATGTTATAGTGAATAAGGAGGCAATTCAAGGAAAATTCCCTTATACGGCAATTATAAAAAAAAGATAAATTAAAAATATGAACTCTGTGAAAATGTTCCACTAATATGAGTATATACTCACTAAAATAAGAATAGACTTAACAAAGGGAAATTTGGTCTGCAAGAAATAAATATATGTATAATAAATCAGCGTTTGAAAAAATCTGCAGTTTTCTAACAAAATTCATACAAAGACAATGAAAGAAAATAAGAAGAAACTGAACAAACAAATATAGAAAAAGCTGAATTGTGAAGAGTTAAAAGAAGACTATTTTAATAAATTCCAAAAATATCAAAAATATTTACCACTTCATTAGAAACCATAAAAGAAGCTACAGTCTTCAAGATATTTAAATAACCTATGTGAATGCTATAGAATGCATTTCAGAAAGCAAAAGACTTGCAGACGTTATAAATAAAAAGAATCAAATTATGACTTAAAATGAATGAAAGTCCAGCACATAGTTAATTAAGATTTTTCCCATGAGAAAAAAAATAAGTAAATCCCATAAGTATTCAAAAACATAAAACATTGGAATAATTCCTCATATGAGGTTAAATTGTAGTTGGCATGTGTATTAACAAGCTTTTGCTTCATAAGCCAGGAAAAAAAAAAATCACTCCATTCGATGGCCTAAAAGCAATGACTATTGTTTTAGGTCCTGATTCTGTGCTCAGGGGTTTCTAATTAGATTTGTTGTGTATGTGTGGTCTGCTGACAGGTGAGCTGGCAGGAAGATATCTGGGATGGCCTCCCATACGTGTTTGTCGCAGGTCAGACAGGTGTTTGGATGGCTGCTGGCTTGGGCACCTTAGTTTGTCTTCCCGCAGAGGAGTTAAGGTTTACCCCAAAAGGTCTCCAGTGTCAAAGTACAAAAAGTATGCAACCTCTCATATGCAAAAACTATTTTAATGTCTGTTTCCATCACATTTGCTAGTGACCCTTTGGCCAAAACAAACCACATAACCAAACAGGACACAATATCACATATTCGCATAATCCACACACATATCTACATGTTTGTGGATGTGGGGCAGAATTTTGCTTATTATACAATATACTACTTGTTATAAAACAAACAAAAAAAATCATGCACTAGAATACTACTAGGATATAGACCTTGAGATATCAAATATGTGGTTGAATTAGTGCATCCTGTTGTCGACATATGTAGTATATACAGGAAGGCCGAAATAGTTTTTCCTCCAAGTGTGGCAGAAATCACTGTTATTTTCAGTTTGTTGGTTCCTTGCAGAAAAAAGACTGAACTGAATTTGGGTGACCTTAATTGAAAGCAAAAACAAAACCAAAAACCATATAAGTATTAAGAGTACAAACTCAAGCTCAAGAGTGTCAGGTTTACATACTATCAGAGGCATATGAAAACTTCCACAAAAAAATTAAATTTATGCCACTTCTCTCTCCCTCAATGGTAAGACAGAGTGAGTGCAAGCCTGGATGTACCCTCAGCTCCCTCGTCTTTCCTCTCCTCCTTCTTCACCATTATCACGGTATAATCCTCTCTCTCTCTCTCTCTCTCTCTCTCTTTCTCATTTTTCTCATTGCGTTATTTTTCTGGTGTCATGTTTCAACTGGAAGTTCTTCATGAAAGTAGAAACCTTTCTTTTGCTACTAATATTAGCAGATCAAATCAGAAGATTTAAGACATGCAAAAATACCAATTCAGAAACAATAAAGTATTTTTCAGATAATATAAAAAAGTATTCAGGGAAGACAAGAAGATGTATTTAGAAAAAAAGTAAGAAAGCCCTGCTTTTTTTTGTCAAAATATTAAGAAAATGGAATGATATCTATGAAAAAGTAAGAGGGACTCTAAAGTGTATGTGTTATGTATAAATGTGCACATATTCTATACTTGCATTAATATCAGAAGATTCATACATACTTGCATTAGTATCAGAAGATTAATATATGAAAACATTGGAAAACATAGCATCCAGGTAAACTTTATGGGTAAAAAGAAATTTCAAAAATTTGAATTATTTTTTAAAACATGTAAAATTATTTTATTGCAAGAATATCTAAATAACTTCTTTTTATAATTATGTCATTTTCATTTTGGACTTCCAAGCGTTATAAAAAAATGTCATGTTTTTAAAAGCAAAGTTACAGAAAGATAAAGCATGCCTTACTGTTGTTTTAATGGAATATCTAAAATAATAAAAAGTTGCAACTCAGTCATCAAACACAATCCTCCAAAAAAATTAGAAAAGAGAAATTCTAATATCATCATAATAAATGAGAAGATACTTTCCAATTTATTGGGAAAATAAATTTTATTTTTCAATTTGTTGGAAAATAAATTGAGTTTTGAAATTACTATTGAGGGAAAATATTTTGACTTAAAGATAGAATCCACAGATTAACTTCAAAAATATTGAAGAAATATAAACCAACAAATCAAATCAACACGAAAATGTAAAATGAAAAAAAAATAAGCATCAGTAGCAAAACAAATTCATCCAATTTTGAAAAATCTATATATTATACATAATATACATGTCTATTTATATTACACATACTCTCTTCTTTCTATGAATGCAGCACTTTAATCATACAAAATATCAAATAAACCCAAATTGAGAAACATTCTACAAAATAACTTCCCAATACTCTTCAAAAATGATCAAAGTCACAGAAGACAAGTAAAGTCATTAAAACCCTAGAACTGCCATGTACAGGGGTTACCAAGAAACATGACAACTAAATGTTACATGGGAGCCTAGCTACAATCCTGGAAACGTAAATGGACATTAGCAGAAAACTTGTGAAATTTGAATTACTTTCATGCTTTTTAAAATAAGGTTGTGTTGTTAACATAATTTATTAGTTTAGGTAATTATTGGATTCTGTATAAGATACACCAGGGACACACAGGGAAGTGGGGTGAAGTGTATTATAACTATATTATGATTACAACTCTTCTTAAAAAACAAAATTATCCCTAAATTAAGTTTAAAATATCCTCTCAGAGTTGCCAAAATTTAAATCTAACAATGATATATTCTATCTATAATCTTAATAGAAACACAGTTTTGCCTAAGCAAATGAGGAAATTGCCATTAATGCTATGATTATAAATGCTGTGATCGCAAATAAATGCATCAGAAATTACAGTATTAGAATCATACATATTTGATTAAAGAATAAAATAAATGGGGGAAAGTCACTCTAGTTTTATTGTTTATGTAAAATAAAAACAGCATCTATGAGCATTTCATGCAAAGTAAAACATTGCCACGGATTCTTTATAAAATTACAAATTAATAGAGGAGTTGACAGGAGCTACACTGAAAACAGCAATTTTTCTCAGTTCTGATGAGTTAGAAAATATAATATTTTAATATCAAAATAGAAAAATTCTATTTTTGATAATATTGAATGTCTATGTCTGTTTGTATTTCAGATATGGTTCAGTCAAAAAACATAATGCTTTAAATATTTTCAGCAGAAAGAATTCAACAGAGGAAATTGGTTACACAAGTGGTAAATGAATTTAAACACTAAATAATATTAATGAAGCAACTCAGATTAGAAACAAGAAGCTACTATCAGCTCAGGGGTGAAGGATCACAGGTAGAGGTGGAATTGCCAGAAGTCACACCTGTGGAATCCTGAGCCACCAAGAGACAGTCTTGTAGGAGAAAGGAATCCAGGAGATTAGTCCGTACTCAGAAACTCCATCCGTACACAGGGTGAGGGAGAAATAGACCTTAGTGTCTTACTTGCTTTCTTCTGGTTTTAAATGCTGATTCTTATTACAAGCCAGTTGAAAAAAATAAAAGTATAATAAATAAATGTTTTAATAGAAATTGATAACTGAATTTAAAAGCAAACTTGAAGTAACTTCCATTTGTAAATTTTTTTTTTTTTTTTTTGTAGTTTTTGTCCGGGGCTGGGTTTGAACCTGCCCCCTTCAGCATATGGGGCCAGCGCCCCAATCCTTGAGCAACAGGTGCCGCCCCCATTTGTGATTATTTAACTTATATCCACATAGGCTTGTCTACTCAGTAAATTCTATAGGCCCTAAACAGTACCATTTGTTTTTAAACCAAAGGGTAAGAAAATGGATGTATATGATAGAATTTCTGCTCATACCTACTGAGAGAGAAAAAGAGAGATGTTCCAAGGACTTACAAGTACAAAGGAAGAAACTATAAAATTAAAATTTATATTTTAGGCTTTCAAAATGTGACAAATAGCTATTCACCTGAAAGGTATAGAATTTTTAAAAAGTTTTTTCTTTTAAAGAGAATTTTACATAACTCTTAAATAGAAACTAGCTAATTCAAAGTGGATGCTGTGGGTGTGTCCATGCTTCATTTTTAATATAACTAGTTCCCCCTTTCTGAATTACTGAAAGTTTCTCCCCGTAAGTTGAGAGTGTCAAGTCTACATAGAGAGTTGCCCCAGCAGTCTGAGATGTGCCAATGAGACACGTCTGGGACTTTATGCTTCCTTCTTCCTGAATAGGCTTTCAGCCCAGAACCCAGAGTCCTGCCCCAGATGGCAGCAAATCTGAGGGATAATCTACTCTTGAGACCCCTACCAGAAACATGCCAGCAAAGCTTTTCCCCGTGGCACTTTGTGGAAATTGGCACTCCTGTGTGGCATCTTCCTCTTCCATATTTTATTCTCCACCTTTACTGGTATCTCCTGAACGTTGCCCCTTAGGAAGACACTTGCCCATGAAAGCTCATGATTTCCCATTTCAGACTTTGCATGTGGAAAATCCAATCCTGAGGAAGTCCATGTGGGTAGGATTGGTGAAAGAGTCTGATTAGTGACAAATGTGGGGCGTGGGGGAAGGAGAGAGCAGAGAAGGAGGGAAGGGGCGAGGGAAAGAATACCAAATTAAAAAAAAAAGAAAAGAAAATAATGACTAACTTTCATATAAATTGGATTCAATTTTGACCAAAGTACATTACTTAAATATTAATTTTTAATTCAACTTGCCAATATGTTGTTTAGGATATTGCATCCTACCTCATCTATAAGTGAAACATGTCTGTAATTTCCCTTTATAACAATATATTTTCTCCAATTTCAATATCAGGTGTATCCAGATCAAGTAGAATGATACTAAAATAGTTCTTTTTTTATTGTTTGTAAGATTTCTGGAATTGCTTGTTTTGTAAAATCATTGTGGTCTATGAGTTTATGATAGTTTGAACTTTGTTATTTAATTTAATTAATTGCTTAATTACTGTTTTTCTATGAATGATTATACTCTGGTTAATATGTTAGCATAGCAGTATTCCCAGATAGTTCTTTGTTTGTTGGGAGGTTGGTCTTTGGGGGGGCAGAGTTAATACTTTGCATGAAATATTATTTTATGACAGTGAAATTGCTTTCTCTTATGATTTGATTATCTGATATGATTATCTCTTGTGATTTTTTGTGAGGTGAAATTTAAGTTTTTGTGTGAGTAGTACTGTTATACCTATCTTAAGTGTCTTGCATGTACTCTACCACATCATGTCTTTGTTAATTCTTAATAAACTGTTCACTTGTAAAAAAATATATATATATTTTCATATGTCATATACCATACACTAGTTAGTAAGTTCTCTGAAAAAAGGGACAGTATCTTAAGCACAGAGGAGCATGATGTATTGTGATAAATATTGCTAGATGCTGAAACAAACTACAAAATCCTAGTGGTTTCACACAATAAAGGTTGGTGTGGGTTTTTCTCCACTTGGTGACTAGGGATTCAGCCTTCCTTTGTTATGACACATCACATCAAGATGTCTCTTCCAAGAGACATTGCAGGGAAAGGAGGGGTGAAGAAGGTCCGTCAAAGTACAAGAGATGGTGTGGCTCTAAAAACTTCACAAACATAATCCATCTCATTCAATTCTAAACCTAGTCCTATAATATACTGAAATACCCCTGGTTTACAGAGGAAAATCTAAGACACAGAAGTAAAGAAACTTGCCTAAGAGCACATGCTAGAAAATGACAGCTGGCATTTGAAATCATAGCTGTCTGATTTCAAAGTCCCTGATCTTACCACTATACTTAAAATTTAATCTCTGAGACCGATGTGTCATAAACTCTTAGGTTGTTAATGTGTAGCACTCCTGGATTCTGCAGCAACAATCAAAACAACATTAATAATCATTTATCAAGTGCTTAATATGGGTTAGGTACTGTTCTTAGTCACTTACATATATTAACTCATTTAATCAGTTTAATTTTTCCATTTTCAAAATTTTTCCATTTGATTTTTGAAATTAAAAATCTGTTTAATTTTTCCACTTTTGAAGTTACAAATAACTTTCTCAAAGTTCACACAGCTAGCAAGTGGCTCTTATAAAGGAGTTAATAAGACAAATCAAACTCTTGATCTGAAAAATATTTTTAAAAAATTAATTGCATCATTTGTCTTAATAATTCCTGAAGTATACTATGAGTATTACTTTAGACAAAATTGAGGTGAAACTTAGGTATTCATAGGAATTCTATGGTCAATTATGTTTGTGAATCATCATCTGCATCATTCACACCCTCCCTTTTGGAGGTGCATAATTTATAATTACATGTTTTTGGTTCTCAAATGACCCCTATGCTAATAAAATCCAATTATTTCTTAAACATATTTGCCCATGGAACTCCATGTTTCCCTCTAGCTTCTGGAGAGACCTAGTTCTTTGGACACCCAGCTGAGAAACTCTGAGCAAGGTTGTCTAAGTCAAACAGTTCTTCCAGTGCCTTGAAAAAAGAATCTGGTGTTTGTTCTCCCAAAAGGCTCAACCAGAGTGGAACTGTGGGCTACAAGCTGGGTAAAAATCCAGTTGGGCTTCCCTTTTCTCTAGACAAGCACAAAGCATTACCTACTCCCTCTTTCCTGATGGCTATTCTGAGAAAATTCATACATCTTCCTTCTAAGCCAAATCTTTGAAACACAGGCTTGATGTAAGAGGCTGTTAGAAGAATGTCCTTGGTTAGAAGAATGTCCTTGGTCATATGGAGATTTGGGGAAGATACTGGCAGGGAATATCCCCCTTCTAGGTGGCCTACAGAACACACATGACTCCGGGGTCCTGTTCTGGACGAGGTGGGGCATGAAGCAATAATCATTTCTTCCTGGGCCCTTCAGCTGGTGGAGAAAGAGCGTAGACAGGAGAAAGTTTGCTCAGGGCTTTGATCAGGTGGGAGGGGAGGGAGTGTGGCAATAATAAATGTCCATGCATTATTTATCACTGCTATTGCTATTGCTTGGCACAAACAGCTTCATTCCATTGACTTCTCACTTTTAAATGAGCTGGGAAGAGGGCCAAAGTTGTTTTTCAGACTCCCCTGAGAGAATGGGAGTGAATCCATGGCATTTGTATTTTATTAACTCTGAGAGTTTTTCTTTTGTTTCTTCTGGTATGCTGGTCTCTGCTTTCTAACCAGATTCAATGGTCTCCAGAAGCACCTCATGTGTAAATCCTGCTCCAATCAGTAGGGTCAGATTAGTGGGGTAAGTGTCTCATAACTCACATGACTGAAGACTTACAATATATGCAAGAAATAAGGATGGGGGAGAGAGAGAACTGGAAAGAGGTTTGCCCGAAAAAGGAGTCATGATAGAGAAAGGTGCTATGATTCTTTTTTCAAGAAGCTCTTTTATGTTTTTAATTTGTCATCAGTTTGGGGGTGTCTGATTTTCTCAAATGACACAAAATAATTTTTGCACTTTTACTTTGCTTTTTACTCCCTGCTGCCTATTTTCAGCAGTCAGAACTAAAAAGGTGCTGGTGGGAATTTACACATCTTCCCAGCATTGGGTCAAGAGTTATATGGTGATTCTAGAGTAAAGATTGGGGGCCTTCCTCAGCCTCATGGTTGGGCATTTCAGGTAGGGCTGCATTGTGGCCTTCCTACCTCTGACTCTGTTCTTATCCCTCCAATGGGCTGACGCTGTGAAGGGAGGACCAGGAAGAGACAGTTGGGTGCTAGGAGGAGAGGTTTTGATGGGAAGAGCAGAGGCCCTGGTGTTTCCCAAGCCCTGGCCAAATCCTAGCTTCATCACTTACTAGCAGCAGACTGTTTTCTTATCTGTAAGATTAAAGTGGCACTGGAAGCCTTGAAGAGTGGCTGTAAGATCCAAATGAGAAGACCTGCTAAGTGTCTAGCTTGGTGCTGCACTCAAGTGAGGTCTGTTCTCCTTGTCACTCTCCAATAGCACATTTCTGATCCTGCAGCACAGAGTCCAGGCACCAGGGTAGTCTTGCACAGTCCCACAGCAGAACGCCAGGCCCATGCCAGACCCTGGGTTTATGGTCTGACCAAAACATGTAATCCCTGTTTTTAGGGAGTGTATAGTCTGGTAATGAGATAAACAGACAAAGCTAACCATGGGAAAACATGACCACACAATGTGCTAACAACAGTGAGGGGTACTGCTAAGGCCCAAGACAAAGCCCAAAGATCTCTGGCTGGCCAAGGAATGAGTTTGTAGGTGAGGCTGATACATTTATGGGTGATTGCCAAGACCAGCACCCTGAAAGCACAGGGTGCTGCTAAAGCCCAAGACAAATCCCAAAGAGCTCTGGTTGGCCAAGGAATGGGTTTGCAGGTGCAGCTGATGTATTTATGGGTGATTGGGCTTATTTGTTATTATGTTTTAAATATCACTTTTATGATGTCTCATTATTATAAAATGAGAGGCTAATTACATATCATGTTAATTGCATGTCAAAAAAGAAAAGAAGAATAACTCATAAGTCTACTATCCATAGATAATCTCTGTCAATATTTTAGTGTCTTTTAATTTATATGTAAACAGTAGTATCAACAAATAATACCATAGTGCACATTCAGTTTAATATATCATAAAATATATTTTATAATATATTCCAATCATCTTTCCAGGTAATTAAATACTCTGAAACACTACTTTTTAATGGTTGTTTGCCATCATTAGGGCATGAATTAATAGCAAGACATTATATATTACCATCAGTTTTAGTGGAAAGAGAGGTGTCACCATTAACTACTAAGTGGTGAAAAATTTCCCATGACTTCTGCCTCCTGGATGTGGACAGTTCAGAATAACAGCACAGAGGGGTTTTCCTAGGAGAGGTCAAATGAGAGGGTATTTCCAGGTAAAGAGAAGTGCTGATGATAACATGGAAGGATTACCTCCCATCCAGAAAAGAGACTTAAATGGAAAAATTCATCAAAATGAATAAAGTTGAGCATCTCTGATCATAAACACACCTCTCATCCCAACAATGAGCTCATTGCCTTTCTGATACCCAAACATCAATTAAAATAATTATTCTTAAATTATCATTTCAATCCACTTTCCACACAAAGCAGCCTGAAACATTTGCAGATTCAACTCAGAGTTATTATCTCTGGGGTGATATTAATTATGACACTAGTTGGATAAAACTCTCTGAACACCAATTTAAAAGCTGTCACAATCTACCCATATCCTGTGCTCCCCTTATCCTGCTCTTTCTCTTATTTTTGTCATAGATTTTTGATCACTTTCTCACATATAATATAATTTACTTATTCATTTTACTTATTGTCTCTCGCTCTGCTGGATCCTAAGCACCACCAGTGCAGGGATCTTTATCATATTTCCTGATGTAACCATACATCTAAAAGAGTGCCTGGCACATTTAGATGTTTAGTGAAGCTGATGTACCTCATGTAAATTTGGAGGCCTTTTTTCTATCTACCCGCCTAAGGACAGCTGTGAGGTGAACATTGACAACAGCCAGTCAGCCCAGAAAGGCAGGAGAACAAATTCAAAATTACGTCCACCTTGATCATGAACAACCATGCCCAAGCAGCTCAATCTATCAGCCGCTACCATGGAACTTCTCTGGTTGGCCTAGAGTTGGAAGAGGGTTCAAAAATTAGGGAAGCTGTCTGCTACTAATTAAGTTCTGGTGATGTTAAGCTGATTGTTACCTAGACTGGTTGTGAGACAGTGGTCTTATTTCCTGTGAGTCTTTTAGACAGCAGACTGAGGCTGGTTCCCATAGGTAACAAGTCCGCTTCTAGGGATAGTCTCTGCTGATTGTGAGTCAGTTCTATTCTGATAAATGGTCTAGCCCAGTGTCTTTCTGTATATTCAGTCTTATTCCCTATTATGGGGGTGAGAAGCATCACTGTGAATGTGTCTCCTTTTCTAGTCACACTGTCACTCAGATGAGACTTTTCAGAAGTCTTAACTTTAGATACAAATATTAGTAAGGATGACTGTGTTCACATATCTAAGCCACATCATTGAATCAAGTTTATCGGTAAGATTGATCCATTGATCTCTACCTCTCTGGGGTAAAAACAATTATCCTCCTTATAAAGCCCTATCTCTATGAAGGACTAATACTCAAACAGAACTGAGGAACTATTTGAATGATCAGAAACTTCTAAATCTTTTTCCTTTCCATTTCTTATTGCCTTAACTGTGTATCCAACACCTTTTTTTCCCAAACCCCAAAGCATTGTATTTACATAATAGCTTTCCCTTTGTTCTCTTTGTGGTTCCAAATGATTGCCTTAGAATGTCTTAGATTACCATTTTCCCTTTTTTATGAAGCTCTTGATGGGGGCAGTGATTCATTCCATCCTAGTATATAAAAATATATGTGCCTTGGGACTTTGATTGTATGGACACAGATATGTGCAGAACACATAGGATTGTAAAATATTACAGGCACTGAGGAGTCTGGGCAGAATGGTGGGTCTGAGCTCTCATCTATTATTTGGGGAGGAGTATAAGCCTGAACAAATACAATTCCAGAAACTTTTATCTGTGCCTTTTTTGTGTCAAACATTATGGACTGGAAAGAAGAGTGGGGCTGTATTTGAAGGCAAAATGGAAAGATTTTGTAATGAATACCATTGAGTTCTTCCCTGATGTGCTGCAGACATTATGAAGTTATCTATCCTGAGAATTTGTGATTTAATACCTGTTTCTTTGCTGTTCTACACTAACCTTGAACTTTAAGGGTCTATTATAATGAGTGGGTGAAGGTTGGGTGGAGGATAGCTTTTCCGAGTCATGCTTACTGAAATAACATCACATACCATCCAATGAATCCTCTCAGAATCCTGTGATTACCAACCACCATTACAACCTAGAGAAGTGAGGTACAGAGAAAAGAAACATCTTGCATAAGTTCACATAGCTCAGAAAAGGACAGAAAGAAAGGAAAGATGGGAAACTGGAGGGTCTGGAATTCAAGTACTTTCCACTGTGTCCATGTGAAAGCTATAAATGAATTAAAACAGAATTAATGGTGAGTCACCACTTTTTTTTCCTTCAGTACTTGATTCTTTGTCATTTTTTCCTACCCTTAATTGCTCCCTACTCCTTCCCTGAACCTTGACAAATAGCAAGGAGTTCTCAAAAGAATTCTCCAAAGAACTTTTCTAACAGTTGCCAGGCTAGTATCAATCTGAAAATTCATTCAAGAAGCTAAAACCTAGGATGATCTCTAGCCAATCTAATCACAAATTTTGTAGCAGTTAGAGATGAAGAAAGCCACAACTTAAGCCAGACCATAAGGGCACCGTCTCTTTTTTCACTGCATCATAATAAATTCTGACTGTGCTTTGATTCAAAGAGTTATTTGGTCTTCAGGTGCTTCCTGACCCACATCAGCTCAGTAAAGCCTTTCAGTTGGATTTGAGTCACTAATTTTTATTCCTTGGCAAGACAAAGCATATTTTAAAATAGATGACACCAGAGACAAGTTTTTCTGAATGAAGAAGGTTAAGTCTTAGAGAACACTGTCCAAAAGGGGACAGCAAAACAAAGATATCAACAAATTGTTTTATTAAAGAAATTACAAGGGTATTAGAAGATTGTAAACAAACCAAAAGGAAGAGGAGTTCAGAGATGAAAGGAAATGTAGTTGGTATTTCTGAGAAAAGACGGAACATGACATTTAATGTTAAATTATAAAGCATTCACATTGTTATGATGTAACCCCACCCTACCCATTCATTCCACCAATCAAGTCTGTTAGACATACAAATGAATGTGAGAGAGCTGGAGGAACTCAAGAAATAAGTGCTAAATTTGTACTGTATAATTGTGTTAAATCTATAGGTAAAGTTGTGAAGAATGACATCTTAGCCATATTGAATCTTTCATTATAGTCCTTGCTTATTTCTGATCATAAAAGGAAAGCATTCAACATTTTTTATTAGAATTCTTATGGTTTCATGCATTACATCTGAGTCCCTTATCTATCTTGAATTAACTTTTGTGAGTGCTGAGAGACAGAAGTCCTATTTCATTCTGCATGTGGCGATCCAATTTTCCCAGCACCACTTATTAAATAGAATTTCTTTTTCCCAGTGTATGTTATCTGCTTTGTCAAAAGTCAGTAGGCTGTAGGTAGGTGGTTTTATATCTTGTTTCTCTATTTTGTTTCATTGGTCTATGTCTCTATTTTTTTACCAATACCATACTTTTTTAGTTACTATAGTCTTGTAGTATAGTTCGAAGTCTTGTAATGTGATGCATCTAGATTTGTTATTTGCTTAAGATTGTTTTGGATACTCAGGCTCTTTTCTGGTTCCTAATGAAGTCTAGAATTAATTTTTCTAGGTCAAGTATGAAATTAGTATTTTGATGGAGATTGCACTAAACATGTAACTCACTTTGGGCATAATGGACATTTTAATAATGTTGATTCTACTGATACATAAGCATAATATGTTTTTCGATTTGTTTGTGTCATCTGCAATTTTTTCCCCAGTGTTTTGTACTTTTATTGGTAGAAACCTTTTATCTCTTTGGTTAAATGTATTCTGAAGTATTTGATTTTCTTTATACCTATTATGAATGGCATTGAGTCTTTGATTTGGCTCTCAGCCTGTTATTGGTTATAGAAATGCTACCAATTTATGTATATTGATTTTCTATCCTAAGACTTTGCTGAATTTATTTACCAAACTCAAGGATTCTCTTGGTGGAGTCTTTGGTGTTTTCTAGGTATAAGATCATGTCATCAGTGAAGATAGATAGTTTGACCTTTTCTACCCTAAGTGGAAGACCCTTTATTTCTTTCTCTTGCCTGATTCTTCTGGCTAGTACTATGTCGAATAGAAATGGTGTCAGTGGGAACTCTAGTCTAGTTCTTAGAGGAAATGTTTTAACTTTTATCCATTCAGGATGTTGGCTATGAGTTTGTCATATATGAATATTACAATTTTGAAATATGTCCTTCCATGTCTAGTTTGTTGAGGTTTTTTGTCTTGAAAGAATGCTAAATTTTACCGAATGTTCTCTGTGCATCTATTGTGATGAAAATATGACCTTTGTTTTTGCTTCTTATGTGGTGAATCACATTTTTTGATCTGTGTATGGTGAACCATCCTTGAACCCATTGGTAATGGTAGATTTTTTTTTTGATGTGCTGTTGAATTTGATTTGTTAATATTTTATTGAGAATTTTTGCATCTATAATAGTAAAGATTATTGGGCTTTAATTTTTTTTTTTTTTTTTTTTTTTTTTTGGTTATGTCCTTTTCTGGCTTGATACCAAGATGGTGGTGATAATAGCATAATAGAATGAGTTGTGGAGGCTTCCTTTCTTCTTGATATTATGGAATAATTTCTGTAGTATGGGTATCAGCTCTTCTTTGTAGGCCTAGTAAAATTCAAATGTGAGTACATCCAGTCCAGGGTTTTTTAAGTTGTAATAATTTCTGTTACTGGTTTGATCTTCCTGCTCACTATTAGTTTGTTTAGGAGTTCTACTCATTCCTGATTGAGTCTTAAGGAGTGGTGTATTTCCAGAAATTTGTCAATTTCCTCTACATTTTCTAGTTTTTGTGCACAGAGACTTTCATAGTATTCATGGATGATATTTTGCATTTCTATGATATCAGTTGTAATGTTACCTTTTCTATTTCTGATTGAGGTTATTTGGGTACTTTCTCTTTTGTTCTTGGTTAATCCAGTGAGCAAATTTGTTTATATTTTATAAAAGCAACTTTTTCCTTCTCTGATCTTCTGTATTTCAGATTTCATTTAATTCTGTTCTGACCTTTGTTATTTATTTTCTTCTACTGGCTTTGGATTTGGTTTGTTCTTCCTTTTCTAGATCCTTAAGTTAATGAAAAGACTTCAGTGGCAATCATAACAACAAGAAAAATAAACAAATGGAATTTGATTAAAATAAAAAGCCTCTGCATAGCCAAGGAAACAATCAACAGAGCAAGTAGACAACCTAAAAAATGGGAGAAAATATTTACAAGGTCTATACCTCTGATAAAGGCTAATAATCACAATCTACAAAGGACTCAAGCAAATCAGCAAGAAAACAACAACCCTATTAGAACATGGGCAAAGACATGAACAGTAGATTTCAAAAGAAGATAGATAAATGTCTAAAAAAATACCATTTTTTAATGATTTCCCAGAATTTTGCAATATACTTGTTTTAACTTAAATCTAAATCTACCTTTAAATAACATTCAACCACCTCACTCAGTGCCTGGAATATACTACAGAATATGCCCAAATTCTCTCACCCATCCATTATGGCATTTCTGTCATTCATTTCACTTATCAGTGTATTATAATCATCCTATACATTGGTATTCTTATATCAATTCAAAATATGGTTTCATTTTATTTTTATTTTTATTTTTATTTATTTATTTATTTTTTGAGACAGATCTCACTGTGGGTAGAGCGCTGTGGCATCACAGCTCACAGTGATCTCAAACTCTTGGGCTTACGTGATTCTCTTGCCTCAGCCTCCCAAATAGCCAGGACTGCAGGTGCCCACCACAATTCCTGGCTGTTTTTTTTTGTTGTTGTTGCAGTTGTTGTTGTTTAGTTGGACTGCACTGAGATCAAACCTGCCAGCCTCAGTGTATGTGGCTGGTGCTGTAACCACTGTGCTATGAGCGCCGAGCCAAAATATGGTTACATTTTAGATTGACTAACATTAACAAATAAATTATTTTACCTTCATTTATCCTTTCTCAAATGTTCCTCCTTTTTAATGTAGCTTCAAGTTTCTGAACTTTTAAAAAACATGTCTCATACGGCAGGACTGCCAGTGCTGAATTTCTTCAATTATTATTTGTCTGAAAAGCCCTTTTTTTCTTCTTCCTTTTCAAAAGATAATTTAGTACAGAATTCTAAGTTGATAGGTGTTTTTTTTTTCAGTACTTTATTATTATTTTTTTTTACTCTCTTCTTGCTTCTGTGATCTCTGATGAGAGGTCAACTGGCATTCCTATCTTTATTCTTCTATAGCTAAGATGTTTTTATTCTTGTTTTTACTCTTTTTTTATGATTTAAAAAAAGTTTCTTTGGTTTTCTGCACTTCCGATATAATATGTCTAGATGTAGACTTTTTTAAAATTTATCTTGCCTGGTGTTATCTGAGCTCCCTGAATCTGTGGTTTAATGTCATTTAATAATTTTGGAAAATTCTCAGCCTTCGAATATTAAATATTTCTTCTTTTCTTTCTTTCTTTTGCTTTTCCAATTATGCATATGCTAAAGCTTTTAAAATTGTTCCACAATTTTGTAGAGTATACTTTTTATTCCTGTTATTTTTTCTCTTTGTGCTCTAGTGTAGAAAGTTTCTACTAACATATGTTTATCCTCATTGATTCTTTTCTTAACCATATCCAGTTAACTGATGACTCCATTAAAATATTTTTATTACTGTTATGGTGTCTTCAAACTTCTGTCTTATACCAAGTTTGGCTCTGATGCCTACTTTGTTATCTTTAGATTATGTTTTCTTGTGATTCAGCATGTCCTGCAACTTTTTTGTTAAAAGCTGAAAATACCGTTATCATGTAATAGGAACTGAGGTAAGTAAGCCTTTGGTGTAATGATTTGTGGAACTGGCTGGTTGTTGAGTTATGTTTAGTGTTTGTCATAGCCATGAATGCAGATGCTTCTAGTTTCTCTAGTTTTTGTATTTTCCACCATCTTTGGGTTTACTTAAGAATTCCTCCTTAGAGTCTGAACCTTGCAGCTCTTTCAGCTACAATACATAATATAATAATGATGTGTAGTGGTTGACATGGTGGTAAAGTATGGGCAGGAGAACATTCTATAACTTAATTTATATCTTAGCCTCACTTTCCCCTTCACTGAGTCAGGAAGGCTAGATGTGTCTGGAGTCACAGAAGTGCCCTTCCCCTAGCTGTGGCAAAGTCTTTTCACCTGGAGAGAATAATGTATCATACTCTGGGTGTCTTTCACAGTGGTTACTATAGCCTTCCTCCTGCCAGAGCAATGGGAGATCTTTTTCAGTTGTTTGCCATTAGAACCTGATAGGATTCCTAGAAGTACGACACACAGAAGTGTACCTCTCTTCCTAAGCCTGCACCCCTCAGAAACTTTCAGTCTCAAGCTAGTCCACACTTCAGCCTCCAGCCATTTACTAAAATTATCCTTCAAATGTTTCTACTAGTTTATGATCCCACCTGCTTCTGTTCTGGGTAAGTAGATCTCAGCTGTGACTTTCTGAATTTACCTATCTCTCCAGATTTCAGGGTGGCAATTGCCCTGTGTATTCAATTCTGTAATGCAATATTTTTTTAACCTTTTGTATCACATGGCAACCTTGAACTTATAGTTAAACTTCTGTGCCACGCTTAAACTATGTTGATCAAAAAAAAGAGGAAGGGCAGTGCCTGTGGCTCAGTGGGTAGGGCACCAGCCCCATATACCAAGGGTGGTGGGTTCAAACCCGGCCCTGGCCAAACTGCAGCAAAAATATAGCCAGGCATTCTGGTGGTCGCCTATAGTCCCAGCTACTGGAGAAGCTGAGGCAAGAGAATCGCCTAAGCCCAAGAGCTGGAGGTTACTGTGAGCTGTGTGATGCCATGGCACTCTACCAAGGGCAACAAAGTGAGACTCTGTCTCTAAAAAAAAAAAAAAAAAAAAAGAACAAACAAAAAAAGAAACAAGAATATACTTACTGTGCTTTGAACTTCTTTTGAAAATAATTTGATTAATGATCTTTAAAAATTTTCACTGTATACATAAGATCTTACAGCATCATGGTTGAAAATCACTGCTCTAAAGGATCAAAGAAAAATAGTTGGTTTTCAGATTGTTGAATTTTTTTTCTGATTGTAAGGATGGAAGCAATGACTAACAAGGTATTTATATGTTGGAGCTAAGAGTGGGTGTCTTTGTTCAGTTTTTAAATATAAATTTTATACACACATGCACATAAGCACACATACATGCATATATATTTTCAGATATATACAAAAGGAGAGAGACTAGTGTAGTTAATTCCCAAATTCTTGCAGCCATCTTGCTGACATGAGGAAAAGAGATGCTTCAGTAATGGCACAGCAGAAATTCAGGAGGAGCCTGAGACCCTGTAACTCCTAGGAATTGCCACAGCCTCTCCTGGACTAATCATTACATGAGAATATTTTTAAACCTTTATTTTGTTTAAATCCCATGTGTTTTCAAGATGTGAACTTACTCCTTAACTGAAAAACCACCTTTCCCTCATCTTGCCTCTCTTCGTGCATGCGGCATTATCTGTCCTGAATTTTGAGGATTTTTTCTCTCTTTGTTTTTTGTCTTCTTCACTCCTTCCTTCCTTTCTCTGTATTTGTACTTGTCCTGCCAATTAGTCCTGTCAAATTATGTTTTAACCTAGCACATAACATAATGTCTCAGACACAGCAGACACTAAATATTGGATGGGTGCATGTATAAATTATCTTATCTCTAATGAAGCCTAAGCACGAGAAGGCTTACAGATCAAATTCCAGCATCCATCCCATGGCCTGATCAGTCAGAGAAGCTGGCATGCATACCCTTACCTGACCTCAAGAACAGAAAATTTCCAAAGCAAAACCAGCTTGAATAATTACCAAAATCATTTGTCAAAGTAAGTACTTTAGCCAAGTATCCAGGCCCCAGCAGGAGATACTTCTGCCCAAATTATCTAGATGATTTGTTCAGTCCTGCACTTGGATTTCTCTGTGGCCTCCCACAGCAATCCTGATAAGCTTGTGCAACTGCACAGGAGCCAGTGCTTGGCTTGAGGCAGAATGAGGAGACATGGGGAGGAAAGTGCTGAAGATTCAATGCAGAAAAAAAATATTACAAAGTAGAAAGAGAGAGAGAGAACTGAACTACACAAGCATTTCTCCTCTTAGTAATTTTTGTTACCTGAAATAATATCTTGATTTTCTTTATGTTCTGATTTTCTACCTTCCCCTCTTTACAAATGGGAGCTCCATGAGAGCAAGTTGCAGCTGTTTTGTTATTTCCTGACATGGGATTTGGCACAATTACTGTGGATGATGTACACAGGGGGATGATGAGTACAAACCCCGAAATGCATCAATGAACTCATCCAGAAATGAAGCAGAGCCTCTCAGGGCAAGCATGATTCTCCTCCATGGAGCTTCAGATCATCGTTTGAAATCACATTGCCCAGGTTAGTTCTCTGGGATTGCCTTTTACTATTACCTTTTTTCTTAGTCACACTGAATCTATTTCCTTGTCCATAAAATAAGAGCAAGAATTATACTCCCCAGTATATTCAATATGATAATTACTGTGCAGATTGAATGAGATAGTTTGCTAGTGCCTTCTACACAGTATTTAATAAGTATTAATTATTATTTTTGTTTCTTCAACTCTACAGTCTATACCGCTCTGATCTCAAATGCTGCCTTCCCTCTCTGATATTCTTTAGAGCTGTAGAAGCTCCTCAATTTATGAGCAAGTTGTATTTCTAAAATTTTCATCTACATTAATTTTCTTATATGTAAACAATGATCAAGAGGGATCTAAACTTGCAGTACCAAGATGCATCCTCCCCAAATATGAGTCTAAATCAACACTCTGAAACTTTACAAGGAGATTTCTACTCCCTGCCAAAATTGATTATGACAATCATTCTTCCAAAATAGAAGGGTCTCAACTGCATTAAGAATCTTTTAGAGTCCCTCTCGTTCAACTTGGTGCCCTCAGTAAGTGGTTAGGGTGATTCCTTAGCCACAGTGATGTGTGTGCTTCTTACCCTCCTCACTTCTTGATGCTGTGCTGTTTCCAAAAGGCCTTGAACATAGTGCACCACGTATAACTTGCAACAAGTTTCACCAAGGGCACTTTCCCTGTGCTTTGACTTTAAATGATAGAACAAACTCCTGGCTCTCACTCCTGAATTAACACCAAACTAATACACAAGATATTGATACTGATTCTTTAGACTCAAACTCTATTTTTTCCCTACAACCCTTTCTGGTCTGCTCATTTGATCTCTTCTGTGTGCAAGTTGGTACACTAGACAGTGGGACATAGCAGTGAACACAAAGGACAGAGATTTCTGTTCTTGTAGGAGCTTACCATTTAGTAGGAAATAATCAGGTATATGTAATATATTAAATGGGGATTTTTTTTTTTTTTGAGATAGAGCCTCAAGCTGTCACCCTGGATAGAGTGCTGTGGCATCACAGCTCACAGCAACCTCCAATTCCTGGGCTCAAGCAAGTCTCTTGCCTCCACCTCCCAAGTAGCTGGGACTACAGGCACCCACCACAATGCCTGGCCATTTTTTGGTTGCAGCCATCATTGTTGTTTGGTGGGCCCGGGCTGGATTCGAACCTGCCAGCTCAGGTGTACATGGCTGGTGCCTTAGCCCGCTGAGCCACTGGCGCCGAGCCAGATCTTGTACTTTTGACTCAGTTGCTAGAGCTGGCTTCTCTGGGAAGACGATGCTCACGCTGAAATCTTAACCAGAAGCCAGTGTAAGTTTAAATGCAGTTGTGTGTAAATGAGATTTTCAAGGATTTAGAACTGAAGGAGGAGAGGAAAAAAGGAGCTAGGAACTGACATCATATAGGAAGTTTAATTGAGTTGTTTTATGTATATTTTAGGGACCCAATTGTGGAAGCATGGATGGGTTAGATGAAGGTAGCGACCACAGAGATCTAGCAACACAATCAATTTGAAGACATATTTTGCACCTTCATTAGCAATACTTTGTAGAAGACCCAAAGAATTATTTTCTTTAACTGAATGCTTTTTCTAAGTATAAAATATGTGGCAAATAAAGTTAGCACAGAAACATTTCTCAGACCTAAATAAACAAAAGTCATCTTCAAAGGTTTTATTTTAAAGTAGTTAGTAAAATACGTTAAAATAAGTTCTCCTTCATGCAATGAAAACATTCAGGAAACAAATAAGAGTATTTCATATGACTAAACTCTGTATAGAAGAAAAAGTGACAAGAATTGCTAAGATACAAGTAATTCTTAAAAAGAGTAATTGAGGTCCTGTGTAGCCCTTACATTTCTCCCAATGGTTACATCTCAATTTTGATACACTATCAAAACTAGGAATTTGATATTAGAACGTGTGTATATGTGTGTGTATAGTTATCTTTATTTTAATCACATATCTAGGTTTGTAAAATTGCCAGTGCAATCAAGACCCAGAAACATTTTGTCACCACAAAGAACTCCTAGCTGGTGGATATATCTCTACATATGTTCCTGCTTGCAATGCTTTATCTGTGTCCCACAAATTTTGATATGTTATATTTTATGTTTCATTAAATTCAATGCATTTTTAAATTTTCAAATTTCCAGACGTTACAGGGGTACAAAGTTTTTGGTTACATAAATTGCATTTGTACAGTGTGCATCAAAGATACAAGTGTACCCATCACCCAGACAGAGTACATTGTGCCCAGCAGGTGTGAACTTACCCCGCCTTCTTGCTTTCTTTCACTTGTTTGCTTTCTGTTGTATTTTACTATCAAATGTGCACGTAGATGTTGATAAATTATTTCCCGTTTATTAGTGAGTACATGTGGTGTTTGTTGTTCCATTCTTGTGATACTTCCCTTTAAAGAATGGTCTCCAGTTCCAATCAGGTTGTTGTGGAAGGTGAGTTCACCATTTTTTATTTTTTTAAGACTGAGTGGTATTCCATGGAGTACATACACTACATGTGATTAATCTATTCATATATTGAAGGGCACTTGGGTTGATTCTACATCTTTGTGATTGTGAATTGTGCTGCAATAAACATTTAAGAGTGCATATCTTTTTGATGAAATGCCTTTTCTCTTTGCTTTTTTCATATTTTTAACTTTTTTTGTAAATTTTACCTCTTTTTTTTCAGGTGAATGTCACTTATTTTCTTCATTTCCATTTTTTCAAACCCTCTTTCTACCATGTAACCAACCTCATTAAAATCTCAGCATAACTCTCCATGTAGATTCATGTATATTTTGGCTGCATTTACTGTCCTCTGATTTTTTTTTTTCATTTATTTCAGAGTATTACAGGGGTACCTACATTTTGGTTACAAGCTTTGCATTTACACATTTTAAATCGATGCTGTCAGTGTTCCTTTCACCCAGAACATGTGCATTGCACGTGTTAGGTGTGAATTTACTCAACCCCTCTTTCCGTGTACACTACTAAATTTCTGTTGAATTTTACTTCCGTGTATTCCTGTAGGTGTAAAATGACTAGCTCCAATTTAGTATTGAGGGCACGTGGGGTTTGTTTTTCCTTTCTTGCCACATTTCACTTAGTTGTTACAAAAGATACTAAATTACTATTTTTTTTTTCTGAGTAGGACCCCATGGTATACCTATACCACATTATATTAATCTAACCATGTATTGATGGGCACTTGGGTTGATTCCACATCATTGCAATTGTGATTTGTGCTGCTATAAACATTCAAGTGCAAATGTCTTTGTTGTAAAACTTTTTTCTTTAGTAAATGCCTAGTAGTGGATTTCTGGATCAAAAGGTAGATCTAGCTTTAGTTCTGTGAGATCCTTCCATAGGTCACACTAGTTTGAGTCCTACCAACAGTGAGTGAGTCTTTCTTTGTCTCCACCTCCATACTAGCATCTGTTGCTTTGGGACTTTTTGATAACAACTATTTTTCTGAGTTAGTCCAGGCTGCTATATCATAGATCATATAGCTTAAACAATGGACATTAATTTTTTACAGCTCTGGAAGCTAGAAGTTCACGACTGGGGTGCCACATGGTTGGGTTCTGGTGATGGGCCCCTTCTGAGCTATCAACTACTGAGTTTTCTGTATATCTTCCCTTAAGGAATAGAGGTTGAGCTATCTCTCTGACCCCTTTTTAAAAGGGTACTAATTCCAGTACAAAGTTTGCACCCTCTAACCGAATTACCTTCTAAACACCTCAGATTCAAATGCTCTAACACTGTAGTTTAGATTTCAACACCTGAGTGGATACAAACATTGAGTCCATCACATCCCTGTAGTCTTCTTTTGAAACCCATATGTTTATTTGGAAGTGAGGTATTTAATTCCAAGTATATAGAGATTTTTCTTATCACCTTCTAAATGGATCTCATTGTGCTCAATGAACACACTCTATATAATTTTATTTCTTTTCAATTTGTTGAGGTCTTTTTTCCCCGAAAGCAGAATGATTTATCTTGTCATAAATTCTAGGTTAGCAAAATACACCAAAATCATATAGTATTATTTATTTTATAATTGTATACGGAAGCAATGATGCCAAATAATAAATTAACTATAAAAGACTGCATTGCATAAATAGAGATATTCGCTACAAATTGTCACATGTCAATATTTACATTGAAAAGTGAAAGTTAACATTGACAATATGCTGTCATATTAACATTTTAAATTCCTGAAGAATCTTCTCCCTTCCCCTCTTTTTAACTATATGATAGCCTACACTTTTTCTGATTATATTCAAAGAAAAAACATGATGTGTCAATATTAAGAGTAGGTTTGTTAAGGAGAACTCAACAAAAATCTCTTGGTGAAGAGTACAAGGTGCTCTGATAGAATCAGTGGCTCAGAAATGAGATTTCATGACGTAAGGTGTCATCTGTCTTGGTATATATATATATATTTGGTAGCCTTTGAAGAATATGTATTCTTCTAGCATATAATGTCACAAGAATCTACATATCAAGAAAAAAATTCCTCCTCTCTTATTTACTGGCTCTTTTAGTCCATCTTAGCAGGCACATTTTCCCAGGAGAACGTGATATAGTTTACAAGACCACCTTACAAACCCAAAACAAAACAAAATAAAATAAAACAAACCCACAAAATTGATCCCATAGCAATCTGCACAGTTACATCTTTTTTTTTCCCAATTCTACTCCTTTTTTATTAAAAAAAAAAAAAGATTAGGCTTATTTTTGTGGATGTTGGTCTGCTCCCCTGATTTCCTTCCACTTTCCCTTGGTTTTGTTACAATACTCTCTTTATCCATCAATGGTGATGCAAAAACAAATCTGAATTTCACCTTCACTCTCAGTTACACAACTAGTAAAGCTGATGTTTACGAAGCTGTAAACTAGAAAGTGCTGCAAGAAAGGGGCACATTTGCTTGCATCCACTTGAAAAAAAAAAAGAAAACTGTCCAAAACGAGATAGGTGAGGCATCTTGGGAAGTGATGTGAGAGCAATTATTGTGTTTAAAATGTTTTGCCATTGCTCAGAGCGTGTTTTTTCTGAGTGTGAGTTCTGACATCCTGTTGTTTAATGTGCCACTAATTACAGTGAGTAATGAAGAGATTTCTAAGCCACACTGTCAAAGTTAATAGGCTGAGTAATTAAAGTAATAGTAGAGCTGGTTTCCCTTATGTATAATCCATTTTGTCTGCTAACACCATTGTTTAGATTTTGCCACAGAATGATTCACTTCACCCGAATTTACTGCTGCATTATTTCGGGAGCCTGACTTTCCCATTGTGTTCAGCACAAGAATGATGTGAAACTCATCCTTTTTGAATTCTCTGGAAATAACATATTAAGGCAAACAGTTACAGCATTATGCTTCTCCTGACCTCTATGCCCTATTCAAATTGGGGTTGAGGGGAGAAATTACTTTGAAGCAATATGCAATTGATAATTCATTCATGGAACAAATATGATCCATCAGATAATTTTTTTTAAAGGGACACGCTTAGTCTCATAGAGGTAAATAGACTTATTGCTAGAGATGAGATGGAATCAAAGGTTATTTTCATAGTCGTATTTAGCAAGTGAGAGAAAAAGCAGAGAAATCAAACAGTACTTGGCACTCAGAAGAGGTTGGGAATAAACACTGAAAATTAAGAAAGGCTCATAGGAGAGAGAAATGGGGGTTACACAAAAGCAGAGCTTTGGGTCAGATTAGGAAGAGTCCTTGATGTCAAGTAAAACTATGCAATTAATTTTGTAGGGGACTCAGAGGCACAGAAGGTTTGAGCAGGAATATGACATCATGTAAGTTATTTTTAAAAGACTGAAAAATGCTAAACAAGATTAAATTTTAAATTATGTCCTTAATGTACGAGGATGTATAGCAGTTAATTTCAGGCCTTTCAGTGACTAGAATTCTTCATACTTAACACAAAATGTAATAATATTGAGAAAGTAAATCTTATGGTAGAAACTTCCCTGGGGAATAAAAATCAAATGACCGGACGTGACGCTACCTTGCCGTTCAGTTTCCTCATCTTGTAACAAGCACTTCCCCTGTCTTCCTCACAGGGTGACAGTCACAATTAAAATGAAATACTGAGTGCTACTCCTGAGGAAAGAAACCAGTGTAAGTAACATCGTCTGCTGATCAAGCAGACCAAGGTTCCTCCCAACTGCAGTGAAGAGACCACCACCCTAACTGAGGCTAAGTCCTGTCTTGGGAATGAAAGGTCAAGTTTGGAATATTTATAAAGTCGCACAATTTGGCTTTTAGGTGGGACTTTTAATATGGGGGCTTGATTGGAAATTTGCAATGTTTGTGATATAATTCAGGGTTAGTGTTCACAATGACAGAAGTTTTGCACTTGAATACTTTTTAGTAAATCATCATAGGATAAACTTGGTTGAGTAATTTATAGTTTCTGAAAAGAATGCCCCCAACACATACAATAAAGTTACTTGCAGCATCAACTTTTTGAGAAAGATTTTCTAGAAGAGTAAAACCTTACTTATGTGAAGACTTGTAAGCTAAAGAAATTTCTTTTTCTTTTTCTTTTCTCTTCCTTTCTTTTCTTTTTCTTTTCATTTAGTTTGTATTCTTTTCTTCTTTTCTTTCTTTCCCATTTCTTCCCTTTCCTTTCCTTCCCTTTTCTTTTTTTTTCCTTTCTTTGTAAGTGAATTCAATTTTCAACTTTGCCAAGCTATGTGGTTTCAGTCTTTAGTGATCAGTTGGAAAGGGCTGTATTTGAGAAATCAAGGTGGTTTCTATAGTTTTGCTTGAAGAGATGTGGATCTGTTTTGAGACCTCCTGAAGAAGCAGTAAGATTATATCAATTCAAACATGCATGACTTGTCCATAATTGCCTGAAACAGGAATAGGCAAGGACCAGAGATGACCATTTGATATTTGTGATCTAAGATTTATGGCCTTGTGCTTAAAGAGAGACTGAAATAGTTTTATTGCTCTGACATCTAAAATGGAGAAACTGATATAAAGGTATTTAGAAGCATGTGAAAGTGTTAAGGAACATAGAAATGCAGAGTCTGAGTAAAGGGGACCCTTTTAAGTTAAAGATTTGACAAGAAAAGTAATGAGGGAGCAGAAATATGAGTAAGCCACAAACTACAAGTAAAATAAGAAGGTGAGAGCAGGTACGTACAGAATGAGAGATGCTCTGAAAGAGTAACACAGAGCTCATTAAAGAGCAGGAACTGTCAGCTCACTCGAGAGAGACAAGCATATTTCTTGTGAAGGAGGTTTGCTTCCTGAACTCATCTTCCAAAGAAAGACAGTGCTATCTGTCCCCAGTAGATAAGCCTTACCTCTCCTCCTTTTCCCTCTCTCATCTTGAAATTCTTTTTTGCCATGTAAGATAATATATTCACAGGTATGATAGCTCATCATATTCACAGATCCTGGAGATAAGGGTAGGGCACCTTTGGGAGGCCATTTTATAAATTCTGCTACCACAAAGGTGTGTTAAAAGCCTTTTAGCTGTTACTCCTTCCCATCCATGTGGAAGAAGCACCCCTCTCAAGCCAAATGGCAGCTGCTTTAAAAGATATAATTTGAGCTCAATCAACATCTTCATAGTTTTAATACTATTGTGCCAAATTGATCTTAATTAGACAATGAAGGAATATTGCAGATTATGACTATACTGAATGTCAATTCTATGCAGAAAACAAGCATAACACAAGACATATTATAACCAAAAAGTAAGGAAGGTTCACATTAATGAATAATAGTTAAAAAGTTCTTGTGGGGGCAGCGTCTGTGGCTCAAAGGAGTAGGGCACCGGCCCCACATACGGGAGGTGGTGGTTTCAAACCCGGCTCCAGCCAAAAACTGCAAAAAAAGAAAAAAAGTTCTTGTGGAACATCTGCTACCACCTTGCTTGGAGGAAGTGAAATGATGGGCTACCCATGTAAACTCCCATCTCTGCTACTGTTAATATAGAGTTAATGGTTCCCTCTTTAGCCTGCACAGTGGTGTCTGTGTGACAGGTGTAACCTGCAATCTTTCTGACCAAGGAACCAGAAGCATGAAGCTAAGAAACTGTGAACACTAAAGAGAACAGGAGAATGATGGAAGGAAGTTACCAGCATTAGTCCTCTACCACCTCCACTGGGATTCGGAGCCACATATCCATGGGACAAACTGTGAGCACTTGATCTAAGGACGAAAGCTTTTAGCTCATGGCAGAACCACTGCCTGTGAAGCAGAGTGTGCAGTGCAAGTCCTGCCAAGTCATCACTACCATCATCATTATCACCTCACTCTCTGTTAAAATAAAATCATGAGAAAATTAATGAAAGAATGCAGAATGTTGTAGAGATGAACCCAAGCATAAAAACCTGGGAAGTCAAGAATTTTAAAATGCCACAGGCAAACTCAAATATATAGATGTTCTCAGAATTTACAGAAAAATACAGTTAACCAAGAAATGTACTTTAATATTGAGACAAATTAATGAAAAGCAAATTCACAGAAAAATATATTCATGATAACAATAAGCATGAAAAGGGGGCAGAAATACTTTCCTTGTCATTTTATGCAGCTGGTACTAATATGAATATAAAAGGAGATGAAGTCATAAAAAGAAAAATAAACAGGAAAAAAACACCCTAATGGATAGACTATGAGACAAAACTTAATATATTAGAAAATTAATCCAACAAAATATATAACTAGTGATGCACAATGACCAAGTAGAGTTTATGACGGGAAAGCAAGATGTTTTAATGTCCAAAATCAATCATAACATAAAATCTCCAATTAATAAAAGAGCAAAAGTGTTGGACAAACACTTTAAAAAAGAAGATACATGAACCACCAACTTGAACTTGTTGACATTTACAGAACACATCATTGATAAACAGCATAATACATGACATTTTCAAGTGTCCATGGAACATAAACTGAGATTATATTGTATATTATAAAACATCTCAGTAAATTAAAAATATTCAAATCAAAGTACATTCCCTGAATAAAATTACAGTAAATTAAATATCAATAGAAATATATCTGGTAAATCTCCAAGAATTTGAAAACCAACTAATGCACTTATAAATAAAATCAATAAATCACAGAAAAAATAAAAGGAGTAATTAGAATGATGGATTTTAATTAAAATGTGCAGCATAGCTAAAACAGTAAACTCATCCTAACAAACATCTATGTAAGAAATCTAATTTTAATGAATTTTCTACCATCTTAACATACTAGAACTTTAACAGGAAATTAAAAGCAAGCAACCATAAGAAAGAAAGGTCAGAACACAATAAAATAGAAAAACAAAAGTAATAGAGAAAAATCAATAAAAAAGAAAGTTCTTTGAGATCAAAAATCAAGATAAAAAACTACCTAGAAGTAGTTAAGAAATAAAGAAAACGCAAGTACTAATAACAAGAAAAATATAATAAACTATACATTTCTAAATGTCTCATGGAACAAGAGGACATCACAGGGGAAAGGAAAAAGTAGTTCGAATTAAGTGAAAATAAAACAGAATTTATTAAAATTTTAGAAGCAGCTAAAGCTTTATTTAAAGGAAACTTATACCATTAAATACTTAACTATAGAATATAAGAAATTGATTAATTAAAAAAATATATACCCAAAGTAACAAAAAGGAAGGAAATAATAAAGATAAAGAATGAAATTAATTAAATTAAAAAGAAAAAGTTAATTATTAAAAATTAAAGCCATTTCTTTGAAAGATTAAAACACAATGATAGTCACAATAACAATGTACATTTAGCAGGGCTGCCATTAAAAGCAAAGAGACAAATGACCAATAGTAGAAATGAAAGAGAGGAGATAAGTACAGATTCCCTCAGATATGAAAAAGAAATTGGTATTCTAGCAGCTCCCTGTGTAGGTTTTTGGTATTTAAATGAAATTGAAGTGTTTCTTGAAAGACAAATACTACTGAAATTCATTCAAGAAGAATCACAACATTTCAATGAGTATTTAATAAAGAAATTTGGTTATTATTTTAAAAAGTACCCCATAATGAAAATTCTAATACAAAAGTCTTCAATGATTAATTTTAGCAAATATTGAAGCCAAAAATTATACCAACTCAATGCAAACTCTTTGAAAGTATAACCAAAGAAAGAATAATATATAAAAAACAATAATGTGTCATGACCACATTATTCATTGTCCAATAACTTGGGTGATGATAAACTTTCATTCTATTCTGATTAAGCAAGATTGATTCAGCATTCAAAGTCCAATCAAGGTAATTCATCATATTAGCAGACTAAAAAAGGGAAACCATTTAACAGTCTCAACATATAAAGAAAAATGTAATATTAATTTATGTTATAGTCTTTCAGAAAAATGAGATAGAAGGGAGCATCTTCAACCTATAAAGGATATATATATCCTATATGTATATACATATACACACACATTCATGAGTGTGTATACATATATATGTGGGTGGTGTATATATATGTGTGTGTGTGTGTGTGTGTGTGTGTGTGTGTGTATAAATCTTGCTTTAGTGATGAAAGACTGATTCATTTTTTTGTAAAATTAAAAACAATGTAGAGGTATTTGCTATCATCATTCCTGTTCAGTATTATAATTGAGAATCAAAATACTTTCCAAGGAATGGAGCAAAGCAATCTCTCAATCATTTCTGGTGAGCAGGTAAAGTAGACCAGGCGCTCTGGAAAAAAAGGAAAAAGATAATTTCTTGTGTAGATAAACACTTTACCTCAGCAATTCTAGTCTCAAGTATTTTCCTTTTTTTTTTACTTTTGAATACATGTATTTTATTATTCTTCATTGCATTATTTCCCCCTCACCCCTCTGTGGTAAGACAGAATTGATTTACAGAAAAGAATACATAAAACACTAAAGCTCCTGGTAGAGGGAGAGAAGTCAAGTGGGGAGAGAGAAGCTCTCTCCGTTCCTCTCGCGGTCTTTCCCCGTCTCCTCCTCTAGGCCTTTAGCCTCAGGGTATATATAGGTGTATGGGTTCCTTGGCCAGGAAACAAATGAATATAGTCGCTTCCACCCGTGGCAAGGTGGATGAGTGTATCAATGAATGGACACAGTCCATCCACGGAATTCAGGCCTAGGAAATTCACAAGAAACTGACCTAGGCATAGGAGATGGGGGTTTCACATTTAGTCCCAAGTGTAAAGTGAAGGAGACACCAAGGCACAGGTGTCTCCTCAGCAGTTGTCCAGCCTTTTTGGCTATTGGAGCCTCTGACAAACCAGGTTCTTTATAAGTGGAATGTACTGCTGTAGCTCCATTATAACCCCTTGGGGCAGTTCATCTGCTCTGATTTTTCATGTTGCCATATTTATTTTCTACTTTTTTTATAACTCTAAGCTAAAAGATGAGGGTACTCCTAAATTGCATTGAAGAAATATTCTGGTTGGGTTTGATTAGTCAGCTTACAAAAAGCACTAAGGGTCTGGAGCATGAAGTCTGGGGCAAGCAAATGGTACACTGGTCTGGGAGCTTTTGTGAGGTTCAGCAGTCTCTACTGCCAGTTGAATGCCCTGCCAAGAGAACTACTGTGGGCACAGACTTCCCTGGAATGCAGAGTTCTCTATACCCCTTCTAGGACTCTAAGCAACTCCTAGTTTCACCTGCTGCCAACCTAAGGCTGTGCAGGCAGATGTCAGTTTCAGAACCCCTGGGTAAGCAGAGTTCATCCTGCCCCTTCCTGGCCCCGGCAGGAACACCACTGCAGTTTGCTGTTCTTCCAGCGCACTTGGGCTTTAGGACCAGTCAGATGTCAAGTCTGTTAAGATGATTAGTTTCAGAGGTCCTAGATACAGAGTATTCACCAAGCCTTTCCCCAGACCTGGCAGGAAGAAAGTGGCAATCTGCTGCTCTGCCAGCCTGCCCTGTGGGCTTAGGAGTATTTGTCAGGGAAGTCCGTGGGCCCTTGTC
>CAUYRH010067017.1:0-17646 GCA_963574655.1 Perodicticus potto | reverse complement strand
TCATAATTGCTAAGTCATGGAAGAAGCCCAAGTGCCCATCGACCCACGAATGGATTAATAAATTGTGGTACATGTATACCATGGAATATTATGCAGCCTTAAAGAAAGATGGAGACTTTACCTCTTTCGTGTTTACATGGATGGATCTGGAACATATTCTTCTTAGCAAAGTATCTCAAAAATGGAAGAAAAAGTATCCAATGTACTCAGCCCTACTATGAAGCTAATTTAAAGGTTTCATATGAAGGCTATAACCCAACTATAGCACAAGAATATGGGAAAGGAGGGGAGAGAGGAGGTTAGGGTGGAGGGAGGGTAATTGGTGGGGCCACACCTATGGTGCATCTTAGAAGGGTACAGGTGAAACTTACTAAATGCAGAATATAAATGTCTTCATAAAATAACTAAGAAAATGCCATAAAGGCTATGTTAAACAGTTTGATGAAAACATTTCAAATTGTATATGAAACCAGCACATTTTACCCCTTGATTGCACTAATGTACACAGCTATGATTCAATAATAAAAATAAGTAAATACATAAGCATCTCTCGGGGTCCAGGCATTGCTCTGAGCCTTAGAGGAACCAGAGCCAACAGAAATTGAGGTAATCCTTGATCTCATGGCACTCACAGTATAGTAGGAGAAATAGGTACTAAATTAGTTAACAAATGAATAAATAAAATAATCCCAAATTGTGCAGCTGCAAAGAAGGAAGAGTGTAGGCAGCTATCACAGCAATACATTAAAATAATGTCTTTCGAATATGTGTGCGCTCTATTTTTAATGTAGATTGATGTAGCTATGATGGATTCATGTAAAGTGCTATTGAATTCATAGCTATTTTTTGCCCATTATTTTTTTCTCAGTCATCATAGTCTAATAGCATAAGTATTACCAATGCGGCAGGTGGGATGGGAAGATGTACCTCATGACAGCTACAAATTTTCTAAGTAAATGTTGGATGTCTATGCCATAAAGCCAAAATCGATTTGAAAGTGATTGTTGATACATTTTTCAAAAATTTCTTTATCAAGGCTCCCTAAAGATTAGCGATTCGATTTTCCCAGTATAAAAATGATTGTTATTTTAAAAGAAATCTTCATACTCAAAGGAATTTTGAGCTGACAATCTAATAAGGCTCTGGAGCCATAAAGCATTCTCTCTCTCTCTCTCCTGCCAAATATTAATAACCAGAAAAATGCTATGAAAAAGAGGATTGTAAACTTTCTGTCCCTGCTCCCATCTCTCATCTCCCAAAGACCACCAGGAGCCAGACAGAGACAAGACCACCACAGTGTTGGGCTAGTATCTGATCTGATTTGCAAGTTTCTCCTCTACCAGGAGTGGTGGGGAGCTGCTCATACATGTTAGCCTGGGGAATGGGGACCCTACGACCAACAGCTCTGTGCTTATCTGCAAACTGACTCTGCAAGGGGTCCAGAAGGAATGAAATATTTAGTCTGTGCCCTGAGAGAGCATGCAACCTACCTGGGAGTTAAGACTTGCTTGCATCAAAAATTTAGAGCTGGAGTACCTTGTTTAACTGGACTTACAGTGGAGCCAAAATTTACGTATGAAACAATTGTCTAATTACTTTATGTTTTCTGTAAAGTGCTCAAACTCTGTTTATTTGGATTATTTTCACTGGAAAGCCTTCTAAATGTATTACAAATTTATCTTATTCAATGGAAGATTCTGGGCATAATTTAACCTTTTCCTGATGACTCGGGGGTCATCAATATGAATATCCTTTATTGTGCCTCGTCTGCTTTTTGCATTATTCTGAATTCTCTTTCTTTCCACATCTGGCTGTCAGCTGTCACTGTTCACCCACAGTTAATGAGCCTGTCTCTTCCAACCCCCACAGCTCACGGTTAATCACTGATAATAACAGCAAAAACTGCATTGATCCCCTGCTACATGCCAGGCCCCGTGCTAAGTGCTTTACATGGATTAATTAATTAAATTCTCAGAACAACCCTTGAGGCAGGTACAATTATTATCCCCAAATTGCAGATGGGGTAACCAAGGCCCAGAGGGGTCAAGTAATTTGCCTAAGGTTACACAGCAAGCGTATAGCAGAACTAGGATTTGGACCCTGCTCTGGTGGTCTCAATATTTCAGGTTCGTTACCACCACATTAGTGTCTTTCAAACCTTTCTGACAGTGAGACACAATCAGAAATATATTTCTATCGCCATCCAGTAGACACAGACATATAAGGCTGAATCGAAACTTCCAGCAATATGTTTATCATGTGGAACACAGATACGCCATTCTATTCCATCATCATCATCATTATCATCATCATTACTAATGTTGGTCATGACCCACTAGAATGATTTCCCAGCCTATCAGTGGGTCACAACCCATGATTTGAAAAACCTTCCAGCACATTTTATGGCTAATCTGCAATGGGTAAAGGGTTACCACTATCCATGACACATTGTTACAAACTAGAAAAAGACCCCGCTTCCTCAAGCTGCTTAATTCCATCTGTCAAAAAAAAAAAAAAAACCTAGTAGATAAACAACTACAGGCACACATGAGAGAAAAACTGAATTAAATTCAAGTGGGGGAAGGGGGGAGGGCGGAGGGAAGGAGAGGGGGAGGAGGATCGGTGAGCTCTCACCTAATGTGCACAATGCAGGGATATACGGGTGAGGGGCTCAACTACAACCTGGACTTTACTGAACAAATTCAAACAATGTAACCTAATCATTTGTATCCTCATAGTAATCTAAAATTTAAAAAAAATGTTATATGTGCTTTGTTAGAATAAGACACTACTGCCATAAGAAGTGGCAGCAAGTGATTTAAAATAGATAAGTCAACCTTGATCTCAACATTGTGAATGGTGTCCTCAATTAAAAAAAAATAAAAAACAATGCTGTGTGCCCCCTATGCATAGCTGTATGTATTTGCCCTGGAGAACAGAAAAACCTGATGACAAAATAGGTTAGGAGGTGCTTTTTAAATGAGTAAGTCGTCTCAGAGTATCTGACAGCTCTGTTGCCATTTGAGAGCCTTCCTGCTCACTTCCCAATTAGAGTGGCCAGATAAAATACAGGACATGCTTTTTAATTAGAATTTTAGACAAAAAACAAATAATTCTTAGTGTTAAGTATGGGCCACACAATATTTGGGATATAGTCATACTAAAAATATTCATTTCATATTTCAAAATTGCTAAAAAGTCAATTTTACGTGTTCTCACCACCAAAAAAAGGTGAGGTGATGGATATATTAATTAGCTTGATTTAAACATTCTATAATGTATACATGTATCAAAGCATCACTTTATACCCTATAAAGATACACAATTATTACTTGTCAAATAATAAAAAAATTATAGAAACAAGAGCCTTCTAAAATATTGTTTATCTCCAATTTCAATTTAACTGAACATCCTGCCTTTTCATTAATATTTGCTAAATTTGAAACACCTATTCTTGAAGCACAGCTGGATTGCTGTAGGTCTTGCTGTTCCATCCTAGTCATCTGAGCAGCTATGAAATGACACAGTGATTAGGTTTGGCATAGTTCAAGGCTACGTTGGAAGTCCCAAGAGGAAGAGGAAGGAGTTACATTGGTGGGGGACATCAGTTATGAGAACCCACACAAGTATCCGAGGCTGGAGCGCTCAGAGAAGGCTCCCTGGAGGATACGGGCTCAGAAGAATAGAGAAGATGGAGAAACAAAAATCAAGAGCTGTTTGTTTCATAAGAAAAAGCTGCAACTGACATGGACTAGAAAGTGTGTAACGTGCACCATAGAAGATGATTTCGACTAAATCTTTTTAAAGATTTAGAGTGGGGGATGCGAGGACAGTCAGGAGTACCTCTGATAGCATCTCTGTAACGTGTGTTGAGACTACTCAACCACCACAGGAAAATCATGATACTATTGAACTTTACGAAATGCTGGACACTATGCCAGGCTTTTTATATATATTGTGCAGACTGATTTTCACAACAAAACTCTAAGACACACACCATTATCATCCTCATTTGATAGCCAAAGAAACTGAGGCTTAGAGTTGGGTGTTAAGTAGCACGTCCAGGGTCACATAGTTTGCAAGTGGCACAGCTGGGATTTGAACCTAGATCTGGCAGACTTTGGCACCTACAATCTTCACCACCATGCTATGCTACCTAAAGTTTTTTTTTTTTTTTTTTAATGGAAAAGAATAAAGAAATGCTCTGGAACGCAGTTCCTGAGGTGCTTGGGGTACTGTTGTGTTAGCAAGAGAAAGACTGATGCTGGTAGCAATCGTTAAATTAACAAGGTGTCCTTGAACCCTATCGCCTTGCTCCCTTGGCAAAGCAGAAAGCAAAATATGTTGTAGTGAAGTGACGTGTACTGAAGTGATGCCTCCAGGTACACACTACTTTTTGGCCCTCTTTCTCCTTCCTTCCAAAAACAAGAACCTGATACGAAAAGAAGAAACCGTGACAAGAAAAGAAGAAGCCAGAAGTGCTGCTCTTAATCTGTGATGTTGCATCCACAAGCTTTACAGCAAACATTTGGGGATCACAGGAGCCGTTCTCCCGGCTAACTATTTCTGTGACAGAGACAATGAAAATCCCTGGAAAGCCAAAACACCAGTTGTGTTCCTAGACTCTTCATGTTGCTAGCTTCGCTACCCGCCTGTAATCTGTTCGATCTGAAATCTGTGACCAGGTTAACAGATAAACACAGCTTTAATTTATTTGCCAAAACCCTTGACTTCCAAAACCTTATTACTATTTATTTACACGTGATTGTTAAGATACAATGTCTGCACTTTGCCATAGAAACATTAACCACAAATGGATCTGTGTTATCAAAGTTTGAGGACTGGCTGTTACCGTGATTGCTTTGATGTTTTCCTTTTCTCCCATCCATCCACCCTCTAAGTAAAGCCAGCAAATGAGCTCTGGATGATGTACTAGTCCACCATTTCTCTGGGAGAAAGAAAAACACCCTATTTGGAGCATTTGCTGATTTCTATGGTGTAAATTCACTCACCGTGGCCGAATTCAAGCTACCAATGTGACCTTAATGAATGAGAAGTTGGGAAAAGATACTACTAATAGTTATTCCAAGCAGGCTCTAGCAAACACACCATTTGTACAGGGAATCAGAAAGCAGTGGGGCGGGAGGGGTTCAACAAATGACAGTTTACCCACACAATAGGCTACTGAGCACTTATTTAAAATGCTGATGTGGACCTATATTTATCTATTTGTAATTTTCTTTTCTAAAATAAATAGATCTATACTTTTGAACACAAGAAGTATCTTCAATAGACTATTATTAAGATTTCCTTAAAGTCACCCGTCGATATTAGTATGATCTCATTGTAATTTTTCAAATGTGTGTGTGCACTCACAAACATAAAAAAAATTACTTAAGCATATATGCCAAAATAATAGCAGTAGTTATCTGTGGATGGCAGCGTTCCGTGTAAATTTTATTTCATTCTTTTTAGTTTTTCTATGTCACAATTTGTATACCACAGGCACATATTACCTGTGCATGTGGGTACATGTATATACATGCATGTTTGTATTTTTTATTTTAAAAAAGAGGAACTTTAGCACATCATTATTCCTTTTTTTTTTTATAAAAATCTTTTTTGTTTGTTTTTTGTGAGACAGCATCTCATTATGTTGCCCTCGGTAGAGTTCCATGGCATCACAGCTCACAGCAACCTCACAGTCTTGGACTCAAACGACTTTCCTGCCTCAGCCTCCCAAGTAGCTGGGACCATAGGCGCCCACCACAATGCCCAGCCATTTTCTGGTTGCAGTTGTCTCTGTTCTTGTTTATTTGGCCCAGGCCCAGCCTCAGTGCACGTGGCCGGCGCCGAGCCAGCATGTCATTAGTTCATGACTGCTCTTCCACTCCTTCATCCCCCTTCTCCAGGAAGGAGTAATGGCAGGACCCAAGCAGACCAGGAGAACAAACCCCCATGCGTCTTACCCCACTTTCCTTACTCGGGTAAGGAAGTCACTTGTCCAAGACGACAAAACAAATGAGTGGCCAAACCCTGGCCATCCAATTCTCAAGTCTGGCCAGGTCTCCTCAGAGCAGATGTCTCATTGACAGCACCACACTGGGGTGTTCTAGCTTAGCCCCTTACAAACGAGGAATGATAAGCGCAAATTAATTTGAGGGATTTGTAACCAGGTGGATTTTAGCTCTGCAATCTAAATCGTAGCGCTCACATGAATTCCTTACTAGCGTCTTCTGAGAAATATGGGTCTCATTCTTCTATTTAGTTTTTTAGACTAATTGGCCAACACTATTGTCCTTCAATTATACCATGATTTACATAGACTTGTAAGCTAATTCATGGTATAATTGAAAGGCAATAGTGTTTGCCAGTTAGCCTGAGAAACTAACCATCATAAATAATATTGTTTCTATGGGAAAACATGCCCCAGGTTTCCGACTGAGTTACATACTAACGTCTGGAACATGACATGATTCATTTGTAAATAGGGGGCTGCCAATTGGGGACCAGGTGGTCTGATCTAAACAGATCAGAGCCTTATGCTTCTCATATGGAAATGTCTTTACAGATGTGCTATTGTGATCAATGCATAATTTTAAAGCATTTGGGAAATGTTAATTATTGATTCTTCCTTGCCTGACCAAAGAAAGGTCTACAAAATGCCACAGAAATTCATTTTGCTCTATGCATTACATTACCAAATAATTGTGTTGGTTGTCATTTTTCCCCCCCTCTGGCTAGCTGTTTTCAGTTTAGTTATAGGTTCAGGTTTATTCAAAAAAAACTCATAAAAATTGAAAACGAATTGTTAGCCCTTAGAACACATATGTAAAGAATGCAATTGCATTTGAAAAGAAGTGAAGCTTCATCTTTCTCAAACAACACAAGTGACTGGAGTATTAGAGTTTGCCATTGTAATTCACCTTCTGCAATGTCATTTTTTTGCACCCTGTCATTACCATACCTCCTATCCTCAGCCTTCTACTGATTTCTTAAAAAAAATTCCAAAAAAGCATTTTGCAGTATGATTCCCGAGGAATAATAATAAATCACTAACTGTTTTGGTGGGGAAGGATTATTACTCTAATTTATGCTTCAAATTTGTGTCTTTAGGTGTGAAAGCTCTCTAAGTAGAAAGTTCATGTAACCGATTTCAAGACCCTCAGTGGTTCTTGGTACACGATGGCTACACTCTATAAGAGACCCTAAAGAATCTGTTTTTTATAGGAGACTGTCAGGAACCAAAATAAGTCTTAAGACAGTAGAAGCCTGCATAGTATGAACTTTTAGCCTAGAAAGCAGAAGGCAAAGGATCTAGTTTTGCCTCTGTAACTAACTAGCTACGTATCCGATAGCAAGTCCATTCCCTTCTGTAAGCATCAATCTCCACATCAACAAAATTGGTAGGATTTCAAACTGAGGTCAGGAGGAAAGGCAAGAGCCAGCACACCTTGAAGGTAAGCTAATGGAGGGCCATCTGGTTAGGCAAGATTATCCATCAAGAGGCTCATCTTCCCACCTGAGGGCAAGCCATCAGATTTGCTCTTGCAGGAGTAGTCATCAAAAGTTCACAATTCCTTTTTATCCTAGATCAGGTGACAAAAGGGGCAGCTGAGAAAGTACAGCCAGCTCTTCCTTGAAGGGAAGCCCAGAGGGTGCTGACACTCTAAGCTCAGAGGTACAGTAGAAAACAAGAAATCAGAGATCATTGCCCTCATCTTGCGAAAGACAGAACTTCTGGCCATTTCTGAATTAGGGCAGGGATAGGTGGAAATAGAATCCTTTATATTGTTTTTATTTTCAGGTTGTATTGGAACAGATTTAATCTCTGGGTTATTTCCAAGTCTTTGAAAGTCTGATTTTGTGGTAATTCTATTTTACTTGTCTCTCTGTCTGACCAACTGATGTTCCTTGAGGGCAAAAGTCAAGGACAGAGATGCTGTAAATGGGTTTGCTAAATAAATGACTGAGTAGCACAGATCCAGCAAAATTTTAAAACCTGAATCTTAACAGACTATTAGTTGGCACAAAAATTATCAAATTACCTTATAGGTTTGGGGGAATGAGGTAGAGAATAAAATAACGAGATTAATTTCTTTCCAACTATTTCTTGATTCTTAAAATACAATGCTCCTAAACTGATACTACCCTGTGAGTGACTTCTAGAAACCCAAAGCATCTCTTTCCCCCATCAATCCATGTTACAGATATAAAAGTAACCAGTGAAAGCATGGCCCATATTTTAAGTTGAGATATTTCTGTGTAAAGTTAGTCATTTATGAAAGGAATTCAGCAGAGTGAGTAAAACTTAGACCTGAGTAAGTTAGACGCAAGTTAGGGCCCGGAATTAACAAGAGCCCAACAGGATGTTTGGAGCTGACCACAGTGCCTGGTCCATATTAGACCTTCAACAAATAGCAACTGCTGCTGCTCTCATATTAGGAAATAATCCTGAAAACTTCTGCACATTAAAAGTGGTTCAAGGTGCACTATAAATGGTTTCAATCCTGGATGAAGCCATGAAGCATTTTGGGCTAATCACCTTTTCATATCTGTAGCCTTTCCTGATAGCAGCACAAGAAATTCCACATATGCCTGGTAAGCTCTTGTGGTTCTTTCCAGTTGTTACCTGGCTCTCGGCCACAGCTGGAGGACGTACTTCTCCAAGATTCTCTCTGCTGCTGTGTGGTTAATCACAACATAGAATGATCAAAGTCAGGGAATGAATAAAGGCATATACTTTTATGCACAATTCTGACATTTATAAAACCGACTACTGGAGAGTCCTCAGAAACATAGTCCTTTCCATTTGGTTTGCCCATTTCAATTGAGGCTTATTTCAATTGAGATGTGTGCTATGAATGATTGCTATTTGATCTGATGGCTTCATGTCTGGAGAAATAAGTGTTATCTGCTAGGTATACTAAATAAAAGTACAGGATGACCAGTTACACCCAAGTTACAGATGAACAACAATTTTTTTTTTTTTTAGTGTAAGTGGGTCCCAAATATTGCATGAGGCAAATATATGCTAAAAAGCTATTTGTTTTTTATTTGAAGTTAAAATTTAACTGAGCATCTTGTATTTTATCTGTGGCAACCCTATTTTTATGCAATTATTCATTTTCACTTGCAGCATTCCAAGTATATGTGTTTGATGAGATTTTATGACGGATATCAATTTAGCGATCAATCCCACTATTTTCTATCATAACCGTCAATGAATGACATTCTTAATGTTATAGGATTTGACTCCGTGATTTAATAAATTTTAACAAAGCTTCTTTAATTCCAAGTAATATGGCTTTTAGTACCATGAAGTATAATTGCATCAATAAACCACCAGAAACTCCCAACAAATCCATGGTTAAATATAAATTTTGGGTAGGCCACTTTGAAACAAATCTCATGTTGGAAACCAGAGCTCCAAACCATCCCACTGAGGAAGGCTTCTGCCAGTTCACAGAGGTCATATTTACCTGTAGCTAGTGGCATTTCCTTGTTCCTAGATAAGATACAACAAAGGGAAGTGTTCGGTTCCAGGTGAGTGGGAAAGAGTGTAAGAAATAAGAAGATAACAGTGTTTGGTTCAACTGGGAATGGATCGAGCCAACTGGTCACGCTGCCACACACTCAAGAGGCCACTAACCAGCCATAATGCTGCTATTATCACCCATTAAAATCCTGGTCGTCTTTTATTCAGATTTATATGTAGAAGATTCTTTCTGTACAAGTGCCATAACTTTCCTTTTCCAGAGGGGGCAGAGGGACCCGGTAAAGTTGCTATTTATATTTAATTTTTACAAAAACTAAAGAGGTTCAATAGCATTTCCTGGCTGTGTCTCTGGGGGAGTCTCTAGTTAAGAATCCGTTAAGAAGTCAAGAAGCCTCTGATGTGCTCATCATTAAAAATCAGACAGGCAGTAGTTTTGTGGCAGCAGCCTCCAGGCAGGGAATAACTGAGAAAGGTAAACACAAACTTGTAAGAAAAACATTCTAGACCTGCAGGTTTATCCCCTTTCATACTATCACTGTTATCCCAGGAAAAAAAAAAACTGTCAAGAGTTTAAATATCATGTAATCAATGAAACATCAAAATCATTTAAAAATCAGGAGACAGAACTCACTTTGTAGACGTGGCACTGTGGAGTTCCTCCAACCTAGATTCCTAGATCTTCTGTCTGGATACATCTGGAAAAAAAATCTATATTTAGAAAGATTTTAACCTCCCAATGTCCTTCCCACTTTTTGGGTGTGGGGGGAGGACCGGAAGATGAGCTAAGTAAGTAAATACTAATAAAGATCTTCAAACATCTTATCTGAATAGGCTTTATTTTTTCTGCATGTCACTCCTTAGAGTCCAAAGTGTGGTTTTTGATGTAATTGTGAGGAATCTGAACATATTATTAACTGCAGTCACTCGTTTACCAAATTAAACTCTAAGCTGTGAAGTATCAACTTCCTTATCCCTGCTTTGCACAACTTTCTTTAACCCTTTTGTCCAGTTCCTTTGACATGGGAAGCTATGGTATCCTGTGGCTTGGAGATTTTCCAACAACACACACCCATGGGAGAAGCAGTGTATGTACGCTTAGGAAAAAACAGGATTTGAAGGCACAAAAGTCGATTTCAGTCCTGGCTGTGTGACTTCCCAAGTCTGTAACCACAGACAGGTTACTTATTCTCTTATACCCTAAAATAACCTGATCTGTAAAATGGAGCATTCATGTCCAATGAGAAAATGCATGTGGAAGTGATTTGTAAATGGTAAGTTAGTATAAAAATGTTATTGATTGGTCTATATTGATTATAGGACTCAAAATGGAATTTCCACCTTGTGCTAACGGGTTGGGAACAGGGCAAAGGTTGCCTTTGAAGAGGCTCCTAGTGGCTTGTGGAAGGCCATGGTCTGGAATGTCAAGCATCATTCTGGCTTAAGACTGAAGGACTGACCCTGCACCCCTTATTTATATGCATCCCCTCAATGACTTTTCATGAGTCTAAACTAGAAAATCAGCGCCTTTTTGCCCAGACCTCATTCCTGAAGAGTTGAACCTCCCCCTCTTCTGACAAAAGATGTGTCTTTCCCAAGAGAGGACGGAGAACACAGACAGCCTGTTCAATTTCATGTAGCCTGCATCTTCTTAACCGTCATGAGATCCCACTGGCCAAATATTTGAGGCCACCGATGGCCTATACCAATTTGGAGAACATGTAACTGCTTATGTCTTCTTCACCAGTGTAAAACTAGTTTAAATAGCTGAAAATCAGGACCACATCTTGGAAGATATTCCCCCAGTTTAAACAACGTAGTTATAAGCAAAATAGAGGATACAATATGCAGTATTATTTTTGAGGTACATAACATAATAGCTAATGTGAAAAGGTGAAACACATCCATGACAGAATGCAGGGCATATTTGGAGGATCTAGTTAGAGAAAGTCCAAATATAATTCGGAGCTAGAATTTTGTTATTTTTAGAAGCTCTATTATTAATGCTAAGGGTCAAATATATGTATCATTCATTCTGTCCTCCTAGTTGTAGAAAGCAAAAAAGAGCTAATTCCTTTTGCAGTGTCAAGAATTTAGATAAGCATGATATTTATAAACTTCCTACCCTCTTCATGGACTTACAGATGCCTGGAATAAAAGTGAAAGAAAATCCACCTTACCACAGGAGATAGGCACTCGGAGATGTTTCTAGATTTTGCAATCCAATTGATATCTCAACTCAAGACAAGACTTTTGAAACTATGATGCATAATGCTGAAACAGTAGATCAATAAGTACAAGCCCACACAAGAGAAAAACAATTAAATTTGAGAGGGTGGGGGGGAAGAGAGGAGGGGGCTCAGTAAGGCACAATGTGGGAGTACATGGGACACTACCTGGGTGAAGGATTCAACTGCAACTCGGATGTAACCTAACCGTTTGTACCCTCATATTAATCCAAAATTAAAAAAAAAGAAACCTTGACAAACAAAGAAACAACTATGATACAGATGTTATATCATAATTGCCATAACTGCACGTGTGGACAAATGTCAGATGTCTGAGTAATATTTTATTTGGCTTCTTAATTTTTCATCTTAAAAAAATAGCATAAGAAACTTCATTCAATGTGCTTCTATAGTATTCGTTACCAGTTTCTTTCTCTTTTTTTTGCAGTTTTTGGCCAGGGCTAGGTTTGAACCAACCACCTCCGGTATATGGGGCTGGTGCCCTACTCCTTTGAGCCACAGGCGCCGCCCCATTACCAGTTTCTTTACTGAATGCCTGTTAGATTGTCTTCCTGGCCTCCCCCTTTCCTTTTGCTTCTTGGGCATCTCCCCCCACTTCAATCCTCCTGGTTATAAGGGTGTCTATTGGCAGTTTCGTTTGTATAATGTGAACCCCTCCTCGACTACAGCTGACTGGTCCAGGGGTGGGCAGCTGTCCATGAATTTTGAACTGGGACTAAGAGAAATTTGATTTCACTCTGAGTAGCTGTGCCTATAATGTGAATGATACTAGGGATAGCCAACTGCTGTCCCATAGCCTGGGGTGCAGAGAAAGAAAGAATCAAACTGACATGCAGACAAGGGCACAGGCAAGAAGTAAGAGAGAGAAAAGTCCTGACCACTAACCCACGGTCCGGTCCCAAGCCAAACCTAGCTACATTCTCAACTCATTCTATTTATGAGAACCCCAGACTCTATAAATGCATTTTTCCTTTTTGCTTAACCTAGCTAGATTGGAACTCTGTCACTTTCAACCAGAAAGAATCCAAATGACTGCACATTCAAACTTTACCAGTCTTCACCTTTAAAAGAGATACATTCACCCTAAAGCAAAAAGAGTTTGCATCCAAGGATCCACCTAAGCAGGACACATCCTGGCATACTGCCATGTCTACTATGTATCTTAGTGGTAGGTGGATAAATGAATCAATGAATGGATGAATGCAGGCATGTGTTCCAAATAACCTGGCATGAACTTTAGCTAGATTCAGATAAGGCTCTGTGCCCACAAGTCTATGACTATATATTTTCTAAATCTTATTGACCATTAGTCTACTGCTTTTGAAGGTAATTGAAAGACATGGTTACATAGTAGTTACAAACAAGGGCACTGGCGTCAAACAGATTACATTCCAATCATGGTCCTGCTCTCGGCTCTCTCAGGCCTTAGTTTTTTCATCTATAAAATGGGGATAAGAACAATACATACCACAGATACAGTATTTTGAAAATTATAAGAGATAAGCCATGAACTGTACATGCCATATAATAAAGGTTCATTAAGTTTTGATGATTATTGTGATGATTTGGGGGCAACTTTTAAAGACATAAAAGCAATGTGTTCAAATTTGACTTGGTACACTCCATTTGATGAACTATTCTTATTGATCCACCTCTTCTTTCTGATTTCTTTCCAGATGTAGGCTGCAGAGTGGCTTGGTGCTAGACTTCTGGAATATCTACCTGGGTGCTAGCACCTTTGCCTTGCCTAGTGATAGTCCTCTGAGGGCTTCCACACATCCTGTTCCCTTCTGACCCCTCCAATGAATTCTTCACGCTTTAAAAGTTTCTTTCTTGTTTTTTTTTTTTTTTTTGTAGAGACAGAGTCTCACTTTATCGCCCTTCGTGGAGTGCTGTAGCGTCACAGCTCACAGCAACCTCCAACTCCTGGGCTTAGGCGATTCTCTTGCCTCAGCCTCCCGAGTAGCTAGGACTACAGGTGCCCGCCACAATGCCCGGCTATTTTTCTGTTTTTGCGGCTGAGGCCAGGTTTGAACCTGTCACCTTCGTTATATAGGGCCGGCGCCCTACTCGATGAGCCACAGTGCTTCCCTAAATGAATGCCAAAAGTTTCTGTACCCAAAATAAATAAATAAATGAAAGTTTCTGTAACCCCAAATTATGATACCACAATTGCTGACACTACTCAGGATGCCGTTTTTCTCCCATCACAGGATTTTCTGCCACTGTGCAAATCTGTTCAAAATGTTTTTCAAGTATTTTTGTTGTAGTGATACAAATTAAAGTAATTTATGGATGAAAAGAGACATCTTGGGTTTGCTTCAAAATAATTTAGAAGTGGGGTGGTTTGAAGTATAGGTGAAACAGAGATAGCCATGAAAACGGAATGATGGGTACCTGAGGGCTCATTATATTAATCTACTTTTATGTGTCAAAAATGATTATAATAACAAGCTACATTTACTAATAGAAATGTTTTTGAGCACCCATTAGCCCTTCCCCTGATACTTCCCTAGCCCGAGCTGTGTATAATTTTATTCGTGTGGAGTATGGTTTTTCTTTTCTTAGATCTTTTGTTTCAGGCAATACCTTGAAACTATAAACTGCCTCCAAAAGAAGCAGAAGGTTCATATCCCACGAGCACAGAAGAAAACATTTGAGCACAATATAGATACTATTTCTGAAAAGATTTGAATTGGTTTTATTTCTGTTTTAATACTAATGAATGAAATAGGTAAGAAATCCTGGGAGAAACTGTCTCTTTACTGGAGACTTTCACTGATAATTTTGTTTACAATCAAAATGGCAAAACACATGCTGGTCTGTGATACAGGTAAAGTGGGTTAGCAAACACTTTTTTTTTTCCAATTGAAGAATTTTTTTGTTTATTAAATCATAGCTGCGTACATTAGTGCAATCAAGGGGTACAATGTGCTGGTTTCATATACAATCTGAAATGTTTTCATCAAACTGAGCAAACACTTTTTAAAAGACACACATGCAACAAAAGGTGAATCAAAAGCCACATGAAAAACCGTCTCCACCTTGGATCACGGAGCTTTTTTTGTTCATGCTTTGCCGTCAATGTGCCAAAGGTATCATAGCAACAGTAACGAGATGCTACTAACAAGAGCCTCCTCCCAACATTTAACCTTGGTTGCAAGCTTCACAGAAAGTTCTTGCCATGGCATTGCTGACAACAGCAGGCATCAGTTATGTGGTCTTAAATGACCAAGAACCAGGTTAGAGCCTCAGGAAGTGGCTGCCACTCTCTGATGGGGCCAATCACTCAGGAAAAGGGGATACATTAAAAAGAAAATAATTATAATCTGTACTGTGATCATTGCCTTTATATGACCATCAGTGCTGATCATCTGTCTTCAAGGCCCAGTGGAATTGCGGATTGGTTTTCATGTGCCGCTCTTTTCATACAAAGACTCAGGCTTTCAGCTGTGTTGTTGGTACTTAGGGTCCACGGCCACACTCCCTCCTTCTCATCCCCCTTGGAACAAACACATGGTGGAAATCCAGCTGGTAAGGTTAGGGAAGCAGGGTAGGGCCAAAGAAGAGAGCAAAGCTAACTGCTCCCCATGGGGATGTAGCCCTGACCTTGGCCTCATTAGCTCTGGGCTCTGACTGAGCTAAACCAGCCCAGATGGCTTTAGGAATAAGGTAAAGACCCACTTCAGAAAAAACTGGAGAAACAAATTAACAGCTTGCTAGCCTTAAAATGATGGGGAGGTGCAGGAGGGAAGATATTTCGTTTGATTTTCACAGTGAAAATTTCAAAGAACTTTTCAGGTTGCTTATGTTTTGCTATTATTACTATTATCATTATTATTTTCAGCTAATGGTAATGAAATCTAGTTTATTTTCTCCAAATAGAAGCAAATTGTAGATTTCTAAAACATCATAACTATGAAGCTTTTGCTTTTTCCTGATAGACTTTTCATGAGAGAAACATAATATTAGAGCTAGGTAATATTATTAATATTATCGCTAGCCTTTAAAACTATGCCTTAGAGATGTTAACCAATTTAATCAAGGATGTGTATCTCGAAAACAGTGGAGAGGCTGGACTTTAGGTCTGTCTGTCCTTGGAGCCCCCAATTTTCTACAACCCAAGTTAACAATCCTTATGAAATGATTACATTACATCCGAAAAGACACTCCGGCATACTCGATTTGCAATAACTGGTCATGTCTTCTGGCAGCTCCAAAAATTACATGGGTGGCAGTTGTCAGCAAAAATAGCTTGCAAATTTATTAGGCTAGTTTTATTAAGAGGAATATTTCAAGCATATGTGTGTTGTAGGGGGAAACAAAACTCATTCTACACTTAACTGTTGGAGCAACATGGTGGGCTGAGACCCTACACAAGTGCAATTCGATGACCTAATGAATGGCTAGCAGACATTTCTGCTGCTGTAGGGCAGGCCAGCCCAGTGGCTCTCAGGGTGGGTTTTGCAAAAAATAGCTCAACTCCTGTGTGAGATAACACATGTGCAGCAGTATGTGAGAGTAATAATTTAGTAAATAATGGCTATTATGACTTTTACTACTGCACCTTCCCCTTTATTCTCTCTTTGTTCTTCCATAGGGAAACTTCCTCCAATAAGCACTTCAAGCCAGGTTTCTCAACTCAGCACTAGTAATATCTTCAACGGGATAATTCTTGATTTGTGGGTCTGCCCTGTGCATCGTAGGTTGTTCAGCAGTAGCGCTGAGACTAGGGTAAGGCAAGTCAGGTGAGTGAGGCACTTGCCTCAGGCACAAAATTTAAGGGAACACGGAAAATCTTAGTAATCAAGGTAAATAATATTTTAATATAGTGTGAAAAATCAAAATTAATTCCAAAAACCCATGATGAAATATCAAAATTGGAAATAAAGGCAGGATCAGCAGTGCTGAGTTTTCCTTTAGCTTCAGGGTCCATAATAATGACTCAGCACTGCACTGTTACTGATCTTTCTTGATCAGCTGCATCTCTGACCTCTCAACAGATGCCAGATGTCAGTAGCACTCCCCACCCTTACCTGCACTTGTTTCCACCAAAAATCTGTCCAGCATTTTAAAATATCTGCTAGGTGGCATGATCACTCCCAATTGAGAACCATTGCCAAAGACATAGAGCAGTGATTTTTAACTGGTGTGCCACAGCACACTGGCATGCTCCCACACACTGGCATCCCCTGAGAGGATCTTGGGTGAGCCATGAATTTTTTTTACTAGTTCTTTGTTATTATTTCAAATTAATATGAGGGGACGTTTAGGTTACATTGTTTTCAATTCTCAGGTAAAGTTAAGGTTGCATTTGAGCTCTTCACCCAGGGGTCATGCTGAACACCCTCAAATTAGGTGAGATCCTGTCCATTGCCCTACCTCCACCCCTTCCCTTTTCTCCCTTCCCCCTTGCTAAACTATGTTTGTGTTTTACCTTTGCCACGAAAATTTTTAAAGATCATCAATTAAATTATTTTCAAAAGAACCAGGAAAAAACTCAAATAGCCAAGACATTACTCAGAAATAAAAACAAATCAGGAGGAATCACGCTACCTGACTTCAAACTATACTATAAATCTATAGTGATCAAAACAGCATGGTATTGGCATGAAAATAGAGAGATAGATGTATGGAACAGAATTGGCAACCAAGAGATGAACTCAGACACTTATCATCATTTGATCTTTGATAAGCCTATCAAAAATATAAATTGGGGGAAAGATTTCCTGTTTAACAAATGGTGCAGGGAAAACTGGCTGGCGACTTACAGAAGACTGAAACTGGACCCACACCTTTCACCATTAACAAAAATTGACTCTCACTGGATAAAAGATTGAAACTTAAGACATGAAACTATAAAGATTCTTGGAGACAGTGCAGGAGAAACACTTGAAGAAA
>CAUYRH010067016.1:0-13485 GCA_963574655.1 Perodicticus potto | reverse complement strand
TAAAGAGAACTATGAAACTTTAAGAAAAGAAATAGCTGAAAATGTTAACAAATGGAAAAACATACCATGCTCATGGCTGGGAAGAATCAACATTGTTAAAATGTCTATACTACCCAAAGCAATATATAATTTTAATGTAATTCCTATTAAAGCTCCATTGTCATATTTTAAAGATCTCAAAAAATAATACTTAGTTTTATATGGAATCAGAAAAAAACCTTGAATAGCCAAGACATTACCCAGAAATAAAAACAAAGCAGAAGGAATAACGCTACCACACCTGAGACTCTACTATAAATCGATAGTGATCAAATCAGCATGGTACTGGCACAAAAACAGAGAGGTAGATGTTTGGAACAGAATAGAGAACCAACTACTTACTGTTACTTGATCTTTGACAAGCCAATTAAAAACATTCAGTGGGGAAAAGACTCCCTATTTAACAAATGGTGCTGGGTGAACTGGCTGGCCACCTGTAGAAGACTGAAACCGGACCCACACCTCTCACCATTAACTAAGGAAGATTCTCACTGGATTAAAGATTTAAACATAAGACATGAAACTATCAAAATATTAGAATAAAGTGCAGGGAAAACTCTTGAAGGAATCACCTTGGGTGAATATTTTATGAGGAGGACTCCCCAGACAATTGAAGCAGTATCAAAAATACACTACTGGGACCTGATCAAACTAGAAAGCTTCTGTACAGCCAAAAACAACATAGTAGGTATAGCAAGAAGACAGCTCTCAGGATGGGAGAAAATATTTGCAGGTTATGCCTCCGACAAAGGTTTAATAACCAGAATGCACAGAGAACTCAAACATATTAGCAAGAAAAGAACAAGTGACCCCATCTCAGGGTGGGCAAAGGACTTGAAGAGAAACTTCTCCAAAGAAGACAGGTGCACTGCCTACAGACACATGAAAATATGCTCACCATCCTTAGTCATCAGAGAAATGCAAATCAAAACTACTTTGAGATACCACCTAACCCCAGTAAGATTAGCCCACATGACAAAATCCCCAAACCAGAGATGTTGGTGTGGATGTGGAGAAAAGATGACCTCATTTTAATTTAATCTTTAAAGAACCTGTTTTCAAATGCAGTTACAATCTGAGGTACTTGGAATTAGAATTTCAACCTAAGTCTGGGGGGTAAGTTGTTCAGATTTTTCTTATATCATCTGGGCATCCAGTGTTGCTTAAGATAGTTTCTGCCACCTGAGATTCCTCAAATATTTTCTTACATATTGTTATTGTATTGTATTATGTTCTTTTTACTTTGGGGTTTATTTTACATGGTGTGAGGTGCCTTCTTCTCAATAAATATCCAATTATTCCAGCATCATGATACACTAAAACATCATAAATTAATTCCTCAGATTTCCCCTGATCTATTTCTGGACTCTGAATTCTGTTTAGTAATTTATTTTTATATCATTCAATCAATATATTGCAATTTCAATACTGTAATTTCATAGTAAGTGTAATTTCCCATAAGGTAAATTTCTTTCACCATTATTCTTATTTTTAAGTTTTCCTGATACTCAATTGTGTCAAAAGATACAATTCTCTATTGGTAGACAATTAGATTTTTTTCCAGTTAATTTGTAAATTTCCTATTACAAATTCCTAGAACATATTTTCTTTAAGTCACTTGATGGAATTCTATGTGGTACAGTAGAGAACACAAGTCACATGTTAATGTGTCCCTTATGTGCTATCGGCTCACTTACTAAGGAGAGGAGTAGCTCAGTACGCAACTGTATTATATACATAAGTACGATTCACACTTCCTCAAAATTAACTGCCATGACTTTATCCTGTTATTCACAATGTGTCAAACCCATAAATAGTAAGTCTTTAAATGCGAAGGATCTGCTGTGTAAACAGTGTGTACCCTACTGGGTTTATTTTATTGGTAGGCATAGACTTCTGACTCTAGAGACTCTAAAGACCAAATGCTTAGATGGACTAATCCACTGGATTCCTTTTTCTAGTTGTAACTGTTGCTCCTACTCATTGCCAAATATTATCCCCTGAAGTGTTTAAGTGAAAGTCTTGGAAATATAGACATGAGGGGGTCAATTTGGCCAGGCCTGTTCTGACATCAATACATGTGACATGGTTTCCTCTTCAAATTCCATTTGTGTAAAGAACTCACTGAAAACAATGTGTAGCTAGGGCCTTCAGCCTTCTCTTATCGTGTGTCCTGACACAGAGGGGGACGTGCTTGTACTTTCCCTGCCCTTCCCCGGGATATTTGCCTGCCTCTCTTACATATTAGCAAAGGGAATATCCATTCAATGTCTCTAAGGACCATCACAACATTCTAAAATCCAAGGGTAATTATCAAACTGGAACTAGATTTACTTTCAAAAAATATAAATTACTTCATAAGTGTAAAGTTGTGATTATTGTTAGTAAGACCAGTGATAAAATGTGGAAACTTTTATATTACAACCGGGAATATGAGCTTTGTTAAAAACGTTTGCAGAAAACATCAGTCACTTCTCAATTAACCACACAGAACACCAAGATCCTAGCTACAGTCCTGTCACAGATTCACAGATTTCAGTTTCGATTCCTATCAAATGAACACCTGAAAGAGGTGATAATTACCAAAGATCATTTGGAAATTGCAAATCCCAACCAAGGAGCAATCTGGAGCCTCACTCCCATTCTTAATTTTTTCTTCTAGTTTTCTTAAATTTCAAATTAATATGAAGGCACAAATGTTTAGGTTACATTGTTTTCGGTTCTAAGGTAAAGTTCACGTTGCAGCTGAGTCTTTCACTAAGGAGGTGTGTTGAACACCCTCACACTGTGCTCATTAGGTAAGATCCCACCTGTTCCCCTCCCTTCTTCCACCAATCACCCCTCGCTCCAGTTCTAAATTTTTTTTAACATGGACTATATTTTCTGAGCCCTTCATTCAGTTACATTTAGTGATTTGCCTTTTAAAGTTATGTCCTTGACTTTTGTTTAAAAAATCTCCTACCAAAAATACCAAGATATCAATTAGGTCACTATATCTGCAACAGGGACTTCATGAAGGACTTTCTCCTCTGTACATCTCTCAGCGCCTGTTCTATAAAGTTGTATGAGATACATTTTTAAAATTTAGCATAAAAATTACACTTCCCCTGAGGAACTGGTGTGTTTCTCTCTATATATATTGAGAATTATGACTCTCTTTTTTCTTTCACTTTCAGGAAGCTTATCCTGAAGCTCAAACCTGAAGTTCAATTATAGCAAACACAGTAGGCTTCTTAGACTGGGAACTTAGGTTGTTCTTTGACATGGTTCTGGTTGTTTATTGGTTTCTATTTTCTCTGAAACTTATTCTTCTTTATATCTGTCTGCATTTTTATCATATTTTATGTGTTTTGCTGAAATGCCTCAATTGTGTACTGAAATGAAATGGAAACACCCAACTCAAGTCATCCTCTCCATACGGAGTTCTCCACTCCACACTCCTCTGCTCTCCTTGTACCCCTGAATTCCTGAGCATTTAGCATCTTTTATCAGTTTGGTTCTTATCCTTTTACTGTCTCCCCTCAGATTGATACATAGCCCTCCTGTCTTCCCAGCTAACACCTAAGTGAAAGACCTTACATTTTCTGTATCCCTCTTAGTTCTTGGTACATGGAAGACACAGAAAAGTCACTTGAGAAGGCAAGAAAGAAGGGAAGGAAGAACAGAGAAAGAGGAAGAAAGGAAGAGCAGTCCGAACTTACTGTCAGAAATACATGTTGGCGTTAGGGATGAAGGAGGAAGAAAGAAGTCTACTGGAAATTGAAACAATTTCCTAACAATGAAGATAAGTGCTTGTCTTGGTTCAGCTTAGGACACAGATGTTTTTGCTGCTGTATGTATGTAAGTAAGTCAGTTCATAAATGGGACAGGAAGCACATGCACCTCAAAAATATAACAGAAGGGCGTTTTAGGAAGGGACTAACACAAGACCAGAGTCCATGAACACTAAGGTGGAATGCTGAAGATTTCTGGGATGGCAAAAGTGCAAAGTCCTGGCTGAAACCTGGGGAAAGGCGCAGTTCCCAGAAGCAAAGAGAGTCCCTGTAACAGAGGGGTCCCTGACAAGGACACAGCCACAAGTAAAGGAAGGTAGGTCAGGCTATAGCCAGGAAGGGGGGATGACATACCCCAAACCCTCTTCTGCCAGCACTTCCCGTTGGCTGAGCCTTGCCAGAAGCCAGAGGGCCCAGGAGGAACCCCCAGGAGCCAGCCTCCCAGAGGACAGAGGAGGATGAAGAGACATGGGGACAAGCAGGATGAGGCCGGACACCTGGAGAGTAGGACAGCGCCCCACACTTCACTCACACAGGAAAGGCTTGCTCGAAAAGGATTCAACATTTATGATTAGGTGAGGATGGGGTGGGGGGGGAAATAGAGATTCAGGAATCTGAAATAGATGGGGTGAAACACAGACACAAAAAAGGCCTAAATATCTTCAACAGACAAAATCTCCACAGTTAATTCCTTACCAACATGAAGCATGATTAAAAGGTAAAAAGGGCCTTTAATATTTCAAAGCTTACCTTTGTTTCTTGAGACAGTAGAGCTGCTTTCAGGGTCATTTTCAGATTTTTTTGTTTTGCCCCACATAGGCTATTTGAATTTTGAAGGATCTGCCCCTGAGTATATCAAATATATTAAAGTATGCTCATCTCAAATGCAGTCAACTAGGTGGCATGTCTTCTTTTGCAGGCATTTAACTAATGTCCATTATTTTATTTTTGCAAATTTATTTTTTGTATTTCAAGAAAAACGCTTATTTTTCAGCTTATACATATGGCCCTGGAAGAGCCCTTAATCCGTAGGTGCTGGGCCTGTAGAGGTTACTGGATAAAATAAGCCATACAGCCTCCCGCGGCACGTGTAAAGCTTATCATCTCACAGTAACGTCACCTCCAGTGAGCATCTGGGGGGTCGGATCTGGTGTGGTTTATGGCTTCCTGCCCCATGATTTCAGAAGCCCAGCGTATTTCTTTAAGATTACAGTATCTCTTGAGCTTTGCTTTAATCCACATATAAATGTCATATCACCTTGTGAAGTCCTTCAGGGAAGGAAATGCCGTGTGTTGATTTCTGTGAGCTCACTTTGGGACTTCTCAGAGATTACTTAGAAAACACTATCCAGGGTATTCAACCAGGCATTTAGTTAGAGATAATTAATCACATCAATATAACTGAGCCCAGAAATTATTATTATTATTATTTTTTGGTGTCATTCTTGGCAGCAGTGAATAAGCACATGCCTACCATGTGTCAGATTCTCACTGTCCCGGGCTCCGCACATTCCTCCTGTCATTTAATCTTCCCAGTAACTCTTTTAAGTGGATATTATAATCCCCAATTTGCAACTGACAAGATTGAGACTCAGAGTTCAAGTGAACTGCCTAAACCCAGGTAGGGGAGGAGTAAGTTCCACATACTCCTGAAGTCGGTGTTACTGGGAACTTCAGGACTTTAACTTTTTGATCCTTCGTGTCTTGGTAAAAATATCATATGGATCTAGAATAACTTTTTGGATTCAATGTGGCATTAATTGTGTTTGTGACCATTGATATACTTGTAAATAGTTGTAGAAATCAACTAATTTGATCTTGCTACTAAAGCAATTACAACTGGCCATAGGAAAAATGGAAAAAACAAATCTCCTCTTGGATTTTAAGCAGCCGTATTTTACCTCCTGTGTTCTAGGCATAGCTTTTGCTGCCTTTATGATGCAAGGAACACAGCCAGTCATCCGAGTCGTCCGCTGGAACAGGTTGCTTGGGTCAGCACGTTCTTCTCTGTGCGCTGCCTGAATTTACTTTGCTACGTATTTGTGTCAAAACAGCTCCATGTTGAGGAGCCTATTTTTCAGGTTGAAAGCATTTTATGAAATAAAATTTATCGACATTATATTACTAGATACTACTGTGCTTACTAAAATGTGAACTCCTGGAAGGCAGAGACTGGTGCCTGCTGTGTGCATTGCTATAATCCCAGTGCCCGAACTGTTTAACACAGTAAAAACACACACACAAAAAACTTGAATGAGTTATAAGAGACATTAATTTAACCCTTTTCTAGGACTTTCATGTTAGTCATAGAAACTGTACCCATTTCTCAAGTAACTCCAGTAAGTCCTTCCTTCAGTGAACGGGTTCTGTGTCCCATAAACAAAGTCTGACATCAACAACTATGCGAGTGAAATTACCAACTGGGTTTTACACATATCCTAGTTTTGGTCTCAGTTCCAGATTAACGAGCATGTGTTAGTTATGTAGACCATGATCTTCAAGCACACACCCACCACAATGGTCTTCCCTTGTCAGCACTGTCTAGCCATCATCTCGCACAATGCCCAGCACGGACTCACCACTTAGTAGTTGTGGAATCAACAAACAATGACAGAATCTAGAACCACGATAATTTAACACCACGCTCAACACTGAGCATAAGCTTAAGAAATATTTATTGAATTAAATTGAGAAATTATGCCCAAAGAATCACACCATACATTCCAAAACTCAGTAGACTTTTTTATATTTGAATTATCAGCTGTTTTGGATTATCTGTGGGGTTCCTTCCCACTGTTAGGTTAGTAAACTGAGATCTTACTCTATCAGCACACTCCCCAAGTCTGAGTAGTATTTGGTTTCTGCTGGGCTTGTTGACTAATTCTAACTATGCCATATTTAGTTTTAAAAATAACGCTTGCCATAATATCACACATTGTCCAATAATACCATTCTTTAATCCAATAATACAGGCCTGATGCATGTGTATTAGTTATTTACTAAATGGTCCCTTCCTTCCTTGTTTATTTTCTTCCTTTTCCTGTCTTTCTTCCTTCTTTTCTTATAAGAATGTCATATAAGAATGTAAAGGCCTAATGACAAGAATCTTGACAATACTACCAGGTCCAGAAAATTTCAAAGCCAGTGATGGGACAAGCAGATGAAGAGGGTAAACACTTGACTTTATGTTTATAATGTATGGACCATCTTCTTGGTTCTTGAGTAACTTGAACTGCATCAGGTCAAGATGTTACAGCTTCCAGATTCTATTCACTTATTGCCTCTAGTCCCTGTAAGAATTCAAGTAGTTTGACTTCAGTTTCAACAAACATAACTTGGTTAGCATGCTTTATATTAGCTCAAGTGAGTCTAAAAATAAACACACTTGCACACTACACACACACACACACACAAACATGTGCACAAATAAATTTTAAATAGATAACCAATTAGTGAACATTCCCAAACAGAAATATCATACATTTCTGGTCCTGCTTTATGACTGGCAGATTGCCTGTAACATAAATCTCTCACTGGGGACAATTTTTGAAATATATAAGGTGAAACCAGTTGTTTCTGAATAACCCAATCAAAGAGAATTATGACAGATGCAGTCTGTGGTGAGTGGGGGGAAATGGTGCCACCAGTACAGATATCATTGCTTAACTAACAGAGACAAGTGCTTAAATAAGCACATGGTATTGCCTTGTCAATATAACTGTGCCGCGTCAGTTGTCAGTAAACTTAAGCTCTTAAATGTTAACCAATTAATCACGATGTAAGTAATTATAAGATATGACATAACTCAGGAAGTTTCAAACTCTAATGCATTGCCAAGTTCTCCTATAACAACAGACATTTTTATTACAAAGAAATATAACACAAAGAAATATAACTTAAATTTTAAAATTCTAGTCTATTTTGTTGGTAAGAGTCTCTTTCTACTATCAACAAGACAATTTTCTTCCCTCTAAGTAGAGTTTTATAAATCTCTCAGCTGAGTCTTTATAAAGATCGTCTGGTATGCTCTTTTGTATTTGAAATATCTCTTGCTTGAAATTAAATTCAGTCCTGAAATAGCAACTATATCATCTCCTAACCACTTCCCATTAGTAACAGCAAACTCCAGAGATTAGCACGGCAGCAATCATGCGCCTGGAAAAAGAACCTTATGGATGGCTCAAGCATAATGCTTGGCTACTTATTAAAGAGCAGTGTATGAACATTTGTAACTATTAATGCAGACCAAAACGAAATCTGACAAAAGCGAAATCATTGCCCTGTACAGACTAAATCTAGGAAGAGTTCAGAGTTTTGCCTCTCAACATCATTTCTTACAGGGTTGTAGAAACACTTAGCTCATTAACGTTGATTTAGCTGTTCCCAAAGTACAAATGGATTCTGGAGGATGTAGACAGTACAAATGAGCTCCCCTCAACACAAAGGGTCACAGCAACAGTTCTTCAAAGAAGAATGACCCTTATGCATGAGACAAATTCCCTCATCTGCGATCATGATTGACAGGTCCATTTGGTTGGTTTTACATGGCAGGGAGGAGCAAGATTGGGTCCTGACTCAGGGCACAGACCTCAGGTTTGGGACTATTTTATGTGACTGCCCACAAGGGCTATCTGTTGTTACGTCTTCTTTTAGGACCCCATTGTCAGATTTTAACATTAGCAACCAATGCTCTTCTCCATGCCTCCACACACCTATTCTTTAAATACAGTTCTATTCCCTTGGTAAAGCCTCTTTAGAGGACCTAAATTTAGCACTGCCAATCAGAGGAACAGGTGGTAAGTGGCACTCCCAAATAGGCCCGCTCCCATCATGCTTTCCTAAGACAGCCTATCAGCCGGCACCTGTGGAGGACTGTGGGGCTGTCAGCAGATCTGGCGAATATAAGGCCAGGCCAGCCAGCTCCCGGCTCTTGAGCAGTCGTGCATTCCCAGCCTCGCCTCGGGTGTAGGGATTGCATAGAAAAGCAAAACTACACAGTCAAGACTGTGTAGTTTTGTTTTTAGGTTTAGAGGCTCACCGATTCATGTCGGAGATGGTCAGAAAAACCAACTCTACGTAGGACGTCGTTTCAGAAGCAACCTTGGGCTTAGTCCCACCCTTTTTAGGCACTCCTGAGAGATCAGGTGAGCAGTCTTTTCTTACTTAAACAGTAGAGTCACCTTCTCGTTGATCTGTCTCCTGATGACCTTTGTGTGCTCAATGCCTCTGTTGAAGTGTTTGGGTAGCTTCCTCTTGTTGATGCTGATCCCTTATTCAGATCTACTTACTAAATGTTTTTAAATGTGTGAACGATTTTCTTTAAAAAGTTGAATGCTTTAGCGTATCGTCTCAATAATTCAGTGATTCAACTTGTTTCCATGCACCTACTATTCTAAAAGTTTTGGTCTGAAATGAAGATAGATTGTTTGCTTCTTTTATAGACTCTTTTTTGTCTGTTGAGAATGTTCAAGGTTATACTACTCCGTGACAAAGTGAGGCACGCCAAGAATAGCTCTGATAAAATGCGTGTGGTATCAGCTACACCCTGATGACTTTTTAAGGGAATCGACTGCCGAGGTATCAGTTGCAGGACAGTGACACAACACTTGCCAGCTGTCAGTCAACAGTGGGTGGTTTATTTTAGGAGCATGACATTTTAGATGCATACCTTTAGGCCTCATTAGACAAAGGCCTATGAAGAGCAATCAACAAAATGTACCTAGACAATAGGAATGTAAGACCAATTTAGGCCGGTTAATTGCAACAGTTTTAGAAACGTGGGATACTGCTATATAATTGTTTTCTAAAATACTCAGAATCTCATTATACATTTTAATGCACAATCCAATTATATGATATGAGATATGTTGATGCTAAAAAGGGTAAGAATGTATGAAAAGCTTTTATTTCTAAATACACTTTGGTTTCCCATCTTCCTAGAATTAGATTACTAATTGTAAATGCCTATAAATACATGGATATATAATTATGTATTATATATCTAAGAAGTCTTAGACCTATTTTTAGAAGATGCATTAGCTTGTAAACAGGAAAACTTAGACACAAAAAGTTGTTTATTCTAAGGATAATGTGCTACAGAAAGGAGTTCTTGATGAAATTTTCACAAAAACCTTTTGAATACTATCTGAATTTTCCAAATGTAAATTTTGTTATCCAAGAAAATGCTGGTTTCATTTTGCTTTAACTAACTAAAAGTTACAATATAGTATAGAACTGCCACTAGGAAGATTCCCTGTAAAGTTTTAGTAAATAGAGAATTTCATGACAAATAGTAACGCAGCAATTGACATTTCAGAAATCGCCTTTTTATTTCAGAACAGTAGAATAGTCGTGTTGAATAATTAGGTATCTATGGATTAAAAATGTCTTCTCATAGTATCTCTGAAACAAAAAGACAAAGTAGCTCTTCCACTTCACAAAAGGACTTAACTGCAAATTTAATATTCATTTCTTTGATGTTGAATATTTTACATTATGAAAGCACAGGCCTTTTTACTGTATCTACATTTCACACCAGTCTTCCATTATTCTAAGTTTGCAAATTGTTCCATTTTAGGAGCTCAAGCTAGCATTTTTTTCTTTCATATCTATAATAAATTTTGGCCTGCTCACTTAAATCTAAATTTTTCTGAATATTTACTTCAGCAGTAGCAACATTTATTACCCAGTGTGAAGAACTGCTAAGAAGTGGAGAGCACCGTATGCTGTCTACACAAAGTTTGCATATTTGATAAGACTTGCCAAAGCTTTTCAAGACAGGAAGGAAATTGCAAAGTTCAAATTTTTCATTCTGGTCACTATTTTAAGCAATCAGATAATATCTGAATCAATGTCACCTTTATAAGTGTAGGTACAGTGAGTGGAAACATTGGGAGAAAGATTTTTTTAAAAACATTGTTTCTTACCCATTAAGCTGGTGCAGAGATGCATTTTACATTTGTCACGTGCCTCTTGTCTTTGATTACACTTTGCTATCCCTGTCACTACTGTGATTTTTCATCATTTCTCACCCTGATTTTTCACCCTGTAAGACTAAACAGTACCCTCTTTGACAGCTAGGGTACATTACATGCTTAGCTCGGCTGATTATTTTTCCACTTGTCCTTGGACTTGCTACTTTGTGTTAGGCTTCAAGTCACCTCAGAGGTCAACGATTGAAATTTAAGACACAAAGGAGAAGGCCTGCCCATCACTCTAGTCCCAGCAGTCCATTTGGAAAAATGTGTGTCTCTGCAATCTGCAAAGTAGCTCCAGGGCAGCCCTTAGCTGTGACATCCTAAGTTTTCGTTTTTCCTTTCCAGAGTGCCTAAGAAGATGACAACTCAAGCACCGACGTTTACGCAGCCGTTACAAAGCGTTGTGGTACTGGAGGGTAGTACCGCAACCTTTGAGGCTCACATTAGTGGTAAGTTCACACACTCACGCTTTCATTTGTTTTCTTCGCCTCCTCTCTAGTAAGTTAACCTTGCGGCAAGACTTGATGTCAAATTTAAGCTGGGCTTTCACATTGTAAAATTGGTCCTATGCTACGGAAGGGTCATTTTTAAGGGTATATACCATACACAGAATACTGACAAAATTTAACAATATAATGGCTCAAAAATGTTTTATTCATATTTATAATTTTCACAAAGCAAAAAAAATTAGCATTTGGTTTAAAATTGCTGTCAGAATCAAGCAGCTAAGTAGGACCAATTTGGTCATTCTATATTTGGGCTCAGCTGCAGACTCAGAATGGAAGCCAAGAACTCAAGCCCAGTAGGTACCAGCCACAGAGCTGTTGGGTATGTATCCTGGCTGACCAATCTGTGCACTTGAACTTCAGTTGCTTTATATGGAAAATTACAACGTATCTGACTTTCTTCCTAGACAAAACCATTCAGTGATGAGCTAACTTTTAATTATTTTCTGCTTTTATTTTCAATCTTTATTAAGTGATCCTATTGAATTAAAAGACTTTATAATCATTGTGAAATGACATTAAAAAATGCCACTCTGATCTCTGTGGTAAAGAAAAATAAATATTAACCCTAGAATTTAATTTAAAAGGATATTTTCTGTTTTAAGGGGGAGGGTTTGGGGTTTTTTTAATTTGTTTTGGGTTTTTTGCCTTCTTTCTCTTCATAACTCAGTTTAGGGATGATTCAAGAAAATGTATGGCTTCTGGGACCTATCATCTTAGGAAAAAATGAAGGATAGTCATTGAACTATATTGCAAATAATTTCAAAATTACTTAATCAATATTGTCTTTTTCTGCACTATTATAACTAGCCATGTAAGATCATGTGGATTAATTAAAAATCATGCTTCATCCTTAATTTAATTATCCCCATGGAGCATTGCCCCTCTTTTTTTATTTTATGGCTTTAATAAAGATATAAAATAAGATTTTCTTTTTCTCTTTCCTTTTTCTTCCCTATTTCATGCATCAATCTTATTCATGACTGGGTAATACTTTATTTTACATTGTACAAATACCATATAATCATCATTTATTTTCTATTGTATGCATATAGACCAATTCTCTTTACACATAATAAACTCTTAGTGACTTTCAAATACTGTAGAGCCTCCATAGTTGACCACCTCCCTACATTGACCACCTCCTTAAGTTGACTTAATTTTCATAAATTGGACATGTACCACATGTATACATCAGTACATTAGATTGAGTTCCTTACGTTAACCACCTCTGTATGTTGACCAGTTTGTTACAGTCCCTTGGGTGGTCATCTTACAGAGGGTCTACTGTACTTCACTGATTAATTTTGTAACATTTAGTAACATCTGAATTGAGCAGAACACATACAGCTTCTGTGGGAATTTGCCTGCTCTGGGGTTAGTGGAATCTGGCTACCACCTAACTTTTGTTCTTTCACACTATATAATAATAAATTCTTATCAGAACACTACTGGGAACACTGTACACCCATGCATTAGTATAGTAAACTATTTACTCAGTCATAGTGAAAGATTGGCAATACAAGGACAACAAAATACATTTTCTCTAGGTTATTTTTACTTCCCCACTTAAGGAGACAAATCACTAGCATTTATGCCAAATGGAAAGTAAAGCATGCTCGGAACTTGCTTCATGACTTCTAAATGCAGAGTTTTAATACACATAAAACATCAAACCATATACAGGTAGTAATTAGCGCTACAATTTAAAGCAGGTAGACAGAATTTGGCTTTTCTACCTGAAATTCCAACCATCCATGTTATTCTGAAAGACTAGGTTTGGCTGAGTCTCTTATTGTGGAAACTGCTTCTCTGCATTATGGTGCCTTTACTGTCTGCACATCTGAGAGCAGGCAAGTTCTGGAAGGCAGGGTCCCTGTGACCACAGAGGAGGGAGGTGACTGTGCCTACTGGGATTGTCAGGCAGAGCCAGGGGATCCTTTAGCTCTTCACTTGTTTTCAAAAAGGAAAAAAGTCACTTTTTATTTCAAAGTTTCCTTGGTTCTTTTCTTTTCTTTTTCTTTTTCTTTTTCTTTTTATTTTATTCTTTTTTTTTTTTTTTTTGAGACAGAGCCTCCAGCTGTCACCCTGGATAGAGTGCTGTGGCATCACAGCTCACAGCAACCTCCAATTCCTGGGCTCAAGCGAGTCTCCTGCCTCCGCCTCCCAAGTAGCTGGGACTACAGGCGC
>CAUYRH010067015.1:0-41442 GCA_963574655.1 Perodicticus potto | reverse complement strand
CCACAGAAATCACTTCTCTCTCTTGGCTGGGTTCCCAGGATTCAGCTCAATTGTGCAGTTTCGAGAGGTTATCCTCCCTTTTGGATAGGAGCCTTTTTCGGAGGCAGCTTCCAGTCAGCCATCTTGCTCCGCCCCCAGGCTCAGTGTTTTTAATATCACCCAGTATCCTCTGATGTTTTTCTCTCTGGTTTCATTTTTTACCATTTTTTGGTTTGTTTCTTTTCCTAACCCATTTTCAAAAAAAGTTGAACAATAGTTCCATTTTCACAAAAGTCCACTTTCTAACAACTGTTAGCTAATGGAACCAACTCTTGAAAAACAGAAGAAAATAAACAGTAGAATAAAAATTCACAACAGGAAATAGTGGAATTTGTAGGTGCCAAAACATTAACAATGATAAGAAAGAACCTATATGAAAACTAAATAAGAAATAAAAATAATGTAAATCTCAACAGAACTATGCTGAGTGCTACTACAAAACTCAAGCTAAGTGTTTCTAAAGTGGCTAATGCTAAAGAGTTCAATTCTGTTCCATCTCTTCTAATTTACAAAAAGAAACAGAGATAGTATAATAGAATCTAGATTTACTTCTATGCAAAATGTTTAAAATCAACGAAGTTTGGATATATAATAAGAACAGCTGGATTTATTCTTGTATTTATTATAATACATAATGGGGAGAAAATGTGACTTCTATTATGAAGCCCAATAAATTGCTAACATAGAACATAAAATGCTTCTGAAACTCAACTTTTCACTTAACTACACAACTATTATAAAAATTCAAACATTCTGTGTAATTGTAAAATTTAGCACAACCTAAATGTCCATCAAGATCAGAAGGGTTCAGCTCACTACCATGAACACATAGTATGGAATAGCAGGAAACAGCTAAGAAGAATAAAACTGATACACTGGCACTGACACAGAATATAATCCCAAAGACAGCTGATACATAAGAAAAAATAAGTTGCAAGACAATATCTAGAGTAGACTTTTTTTATGTTAAAAGGCAGAGGGGGCTCGGCGCCTGTGGCTCAACAGGCTAAGGAGCCAGCCACTTACACCTGAACTGGCGGGTTCGAAGCCCGGGCAGCCAAACAACAATGACGGCATCCAAAAAATGGCCGGGCGTTGTGGCGGGTGCCTGTAGTCCCAGCTCCTTGGGAGGTGGAGGCTGGAGACTCGCTTGAGCCCAGGAATTGGAGGCTGCTGTGAGCTATGATGCCACAGCACTCTATCCAGGGTGACAGCTTGAGGCTCTGTCTCAAAAAAAAAGAAGAAGGCAGAGGGATTTCTATGTGTATGTAAATTCATTGAAAAAGGTCGAGTGGATAAACAGACACAGTAAATGCCAACTCAGCATCCCTTCTCCCCTTCGTCCTTAATATCAGAAAAATGACTTGGCCCAGGGTGGTCACGTGATCCTGTTCTAGTCAGTGAATGGGAGCAGATTTCACCAGACAGGGCTTCCAGGAAACGACCCTGCCCTGACAAAAAGGGCCAGACTCATTTGCCAAGAATGTTTCCCTTTGCTCTTTTCCTGCTTTTTTTTGCCTGAAATGTAGACATGATATTTAGAACTAGAGCAGCCATTCTCCCAGCACAAGTACCAAAGTCCCAACCAGACTGCAGGAGGGAGCTGGAGTGTGGGTCTTTGAATTATTGTAACAGTTCTGGACTACCCACCCCTGCGACTCCTTGTCATAAGGAAAAAAATACGCTGCTTCGAGGAAGCTATCAGTTGGGATGAACGCGGTTCTAAATGTTTGTCATACCCAGGCGAGAGCAATGGTTACCCCTGAGGCGAAAACAGGAACAGGTGGGAGGAGAAGATTGGGAGGTCTAAGGCAGGTTTATCTTTTCTCTATAAATGTTTTAGAAGACAAATGCTATATTATTTGTGTCCTTTATTCATTAATAAAAATAGGAAGATCATTCTGAGCTTCCACCTCTAATATGGCATGAAAGAATAAGACAGCCACAGAGCTTGCCTTACCCAACAGCACTCCCCAAAGGTTATGTTCCCAAACATCTTACCTATTTCCTCTTGGAAAAGACTTCCCAGTCTTACAGAAACTTTTCTTGACCTATAATTGACCTATAGTTTCTTAACCTGTACTTTCAACACATTACACAGTCTCCTAGGGTAACTTTTGTAAGTTCCATATCTAATAATAACCCTCACATGACCTCTAAATTATCAAAGTGGTATATAGGCATGAACCTTAAGCTGGAAAAACAGACCTTAGAGATTCCACTTCCACTTCTGGTGCTAATCATTAAACAGAAAGTCATTGAATCCAGGTCATAGTTTGTGTACGCATTTGGATGAAATGATAGCAATTATTACACCTCACTCATACTCCCGGAGATGCAGGTAGGAGCCCCAACACAGAAACGAAACGTGTCACTGGTGAAGCACTGTGGTGGAAGGATGTGGGTTCTAGAAGAACATGGGTGCACCTGGACCCTCAGCTGCACGACCTGCTGGCTGAGTGGCCAGGGGAGAGTTACAGAACAGGTCTGGGCCTCAGTACAACCATGAGAAGGTAAGAGAACAGAGATCCAGACCTGAGGATGAAATCAAATGGGATAACACATGGGGTAGAAGATTTTGTCCAGTGCCTGTTAATAACAGCATAATAATTACTAATAATTAAGCCACCATGCTAATAACATTCTTTGGGGGATGAAATTTAAATTTCCTGAGCATTCTTATTATCATTATATGTGCAAAATGTGGCAATCAAATTTCCTTTCACAATGGGAATGAATTATTTCTCCCAATTTGGGCAAAATGTCGAAATGTTGCCACATAGTCATTTCTGAAAACACGAAGCTATACGGGTGGCACAAATGGCAAATAGTTGGGCACATCTAAAGAACAATATTTCTTCTTTTTTTTTTTTTTTTTTGAGACAGAGTCTCATTATGTCACCCTCAGTAGAGTGCTGTGGCGTCACAGTTCACAACAACCTCCAACTCTTGGGCTTAAGTGATTCTCCTGCCTCAGCCTCCTAAGCAGCTGGGACTACAGGCGCCCACCACAACACCCAGCTATTTTCTTGTTGCAGTTGTCATTGTTGTTTAGCTGGCCCGGGCCAGGCTCAAACCCACCAGCCTCAGTGCATGTGGCTGGCACTGTAACCACTGTGCTACGGGCGCCAAGTTAATAATAGTTCTTCTTAATTAAGGAATATCATGGCTTGTTGATTCATTAAGTACATGAAACATCCATAGAGAACTGGAAACAGAAAACCAATGCCTATACCCTAAAGTATGAAGTTAATTTGAAAAATGATAAACAGGAAATAATGTTAGATGTCAGGTAATGAAGACCAAAAGAGGGCAACCTTTAGTCACCCAGAAAATACTCTTAATAACCATCAAAACAATTTCAAATCATCGAAATTAAAATCAGTTTTTCAAAACTGAAGATTTGTTACTAACTTATCGTTACCTAAAAATAAATGATATAGAAATACATTGTGGAACACAGACATATACACAGTTAAATGTTAATAATTTTCTTTAAGTGGTACAGCTCCTGAGATGAAGATGCCTGTAATTCTAGCACTTTGGGAGGCAGAGGTGGGCAGATTGCCTGAGCTCATGAGTTCAAAACCAGCCTGAGCTGGAGTGAGGCCCCATCTCTTAAAATAGCTGGGCATTGTGGAGGGCTCCTGTAGTCCCAGCTACTCAGGAGGCTGAGGCAAGAGAACCACATGAGCCCAAGAGTTAGAGTTTGCTGTGAGTTATGACTCCAGGGCACTCTATGGGGATGACAAAGTGAGACTCTGTCTCAAAAAAAAAAAAAAAATAAAAATAAAATATATATATATATATATATATTGAGAGAGAGAGAGAGAGAGAGCCTTTTGTTGTTGTTAAATAGCTTTAGAAACCAACATCATTTTTTAAAAAAAGAAAAAGAAAAGGGGTGGGGGAAAGCCATATTAGCTGAAGAAATGTCAATATGTCTAGTTAAGAGAGGATGTAATGCCCAGAGCAGGCCGGCTGTTCTCCATCTCTTCCCATCATCCCGGAATTTACATCTGATTTCTTATTCTCCATCCGCTTATCAAATAGCACCACGAGACACCATCCTGAGTGACCCGGCTCTTCCTCCCCTCGTGGGCGGTGGGACCCTGCTCTCTCCAATCACCAGGAAGGCGGTATGCCAGCTCCCCAAGGGGAGCAGACACCACCACTCTAAGTCATCTGATCCATGTGGAAGGAACAAGGCTCACATACAAGCAAAATGCTTCCTAGAAACGCTTGGCACCCCTTGTAATGCACCTCAAGTCTCACTGCTGTGAAAGATCCTGAGCACAGGACAGAAACCCTTCAGCTTTCACCACTTCCTTTCCATAGTTATTAATGCTGCAGCCAGGATTAATGACACATTGTACCTGCCATTTTAATGAACGTCTGTGAAACAAAACATTACTTCTTGCCTTTCTCAGCTGATAAAAATGAGAAAATATGCTTTTAGCTAACTACTAATTTTCTTTCTTAAACTTTTTTTTTTTGACAGAGTCTCACTCTATCACCCTGGATAGAGGGCCATGGCATCATCGTAGCTCACAGCAACCTCAAACTCTTGGGCTCAAGCGATCCTCTTGCTTTAGCCTCCCAAGTGGCTAGGATTACAGAAGCCTGCCACTATGCCCAGCCATTTTTTTCTATTTTTTTTTTTAAGGCAAGCATGAAATAAACTTTACTGAGGAAGAAAAAGGTAGGTTTACAGAGTAAGACAAGATAACAGGCTTTCAGAGCAAGATATGTCCCCAATGAACAGTGAATGGGCCTCTACTGCCAGGGCAAGTAGGTAAAGAGGCGAAGAAGCCAGTTTTTCCTATGTTAGTAGAGATGGGGTCTCACCCTTGTTCAGGTTGGTCTTGAATTCCTGAGCTCAAGCAATACACCTGCCTCGACCTCCCAGACTGCTAGGATTACAAATAGAGCCACCACACCTGGCCTGAAAAATTCTTACAACCAAATATAAATATATTTGATGGGTTATCACGTACTAGCAACTATTCTAAGTGGAGTATGTGTTCAAGGATGTTTGTTTGATGTTTCTTATTTCAGGTTATTGTGAGGGTACAACCAGTTACAATTTTTGAATCTGTTAGGTAGAATCCCTCTTGTAGGTGTGTCCTGCACCCAAAAGGTGTGCCATACACCCCTACCTTGTGCCCATTCAGTGGGAGCACCCCGATCCCCTCTTCCTCTCCCCCTCCTTCGTTCCTCCTCCCCCCAGCTTGAATAGACTTAAGTTTTGCTCCTACGTGGGCCACGTATGTTTTTAACGGATACACATCCACACAGATGCAAACGGCATTCTCACATCATCTACCATGTGAGGTTGAATGCTGTCCCCATTCAACGGAAGAACTCAGTGTTAAGAGAGGTCAAGGTATCTGCACCAGGTTACACAGCTAGTCAGGGCAGAACCAGCATTTGAACTCAGGGCCCCAATTTTTTTCAGGAACCAAACTCTTAACTACTGTAACAAAGACACTTGAAATTAGCAATAAAATCTTCTAGTTATAATCTTCATTCTGGAACATGTGAGTCAAAGTTCTCAAGCGCATTTGCCTGTATTTGCCTGAGTGAGTCAACATAGAAAAAGGGAAGCCCTGGTGGTAACAGAGAATGAACAAAAAATACCCCATCTGGGGGGAAGTGGGCAGCCAGCAGTCAGCTGCAACAAATTATTACAAAACAAATAAAAATGCAATATTGCCCTAAATCTGGATTTTTATGTGAACTCCTGTGATTTTCAAATAATGCAACCACTTCAAAAAAATGGTTCCCAAACAACATGATCTGAGCCAAACTAAACATGTCTACGGGCCTAGATTACCTGTGGGCCACCACTTTGAGACCTCTGCTTCAAACTGGACCTTAAACACATTTTTGGTGGAGAAAAACACATCCCCAGCAATAAGTAATTGGTAATATTCACATTTTATTGCAAATATCTGCTTGAGCAGCTCTGAAAAACTCGAATCTCCTCCTCCCCTCCCCACCCCGAGACACTTAACCTGTTTTCTAATTCATGTCTTCTTGCTGGAAAGTTTTCCTTTGGTCAGGTAGAAAATGACCTTACTGGTTCTATTTATTATTTAACAGAACTCAAGTCTCAAAATCCCTGTCATAATCCATAATAAAAGGGAGAGAGCAAAACTTAATCGGCTGTAAATGTACAGTAGTTAGCATTCACCGCAAAATGCTAATAATATTTTGAGAATGCCATTTCTCTTCCTGGCCTTTTGACCAAGTTGGTTAATGGGCTGAGACTTGGGAAATAATGGAAATAATTTAGGCTGAGAACTTCCCAGCCATGCATCAACCTTGAATGCTGGGCAGCAATAACAGCACCAAGACTGTGGCTCATCAAACAGGTTGGGCAAGAAGAGCTCCCCTACCACTGTGGACACCAACTCTAACAAAAGGGGAATAAAGCGTTAAAACACACGTAGTCAACAGCCACCACCAACATCCTCGCGTCGGGTGTCCTTAGGAGAACACTACCAAATTCAAGTTTCATGACTAACGTGTGTAGGACACTTAAATCCTGTGGTTTTAAGGAATTTTCTAAAAGATAGTTCAAGTTCATAAGTACCTATTCAGCACATAGGTCCCTGACGTGATATTCTCATCACACATGCTAATCATTGGACTATGAACTTAAAAGTAAGTGAAGCACAGAAATTATTTTCTAACATACTTGCCTTTAAATTCCTTCCTTTCGAAGAAGAAGCTTCTCACATACAGCTTCTGGGACTGTAAAAGCAGAATGGCCACCGTGGTCGGCCATCTGTTAGCATTTTGTGACATTAAATACACACCCTCCCCCGGACTCTGCAATCCCTCCCATCTGCACCCCCAGGGAAGTTCCTAACCAGGTTCATAAAGGGACATATACACGGATGCCCACCAGGACACTTTGCTGTTGTTGGGCTGGTTTATTTTTGTCTTGGAGTAACTGGGGAGCTAAAGCAACCTAAGCGTCCTTTACAAAGGGAATGAAAAAGTGCACGGTGGTGAGTGTTCAGTATAGAACACGCTGGCAAAAGGAATCTTCGTGTGTCGTTCACTAGCAGGAACTAACTTGGGAAAACCTTCCCACTTGTACGCCGACAAGCCAAGATGACAGGCCCCAGGAAAACTCCCTGTACAAGAGGGGACATCCCATTAGATTCAATATCTCTCATTCCGTCAGCTTGGTTTTTAATCTTCTTTAGCCAAGCATTCCTTGTGACACAAACGTAAGACACCTATTCCTGCCCTGGAAAGGAGACAGACCCAAGTGATTTTCACACATAATAATAAACGCACAGAAGACACGCAGAGCGATGCAGTAAAAGCCCCCAAAGTGCTGGCTCTGCCCAAGGAGGGGAGGAGAGGGGGACTCGCCAGGGAAGGGAGTGAGTCAATGTCCCCCAACCCAGCTCAACACCCTCAGAGAACACCCCAGCCCTAGGGGTTTTCAAACACGTTTGGCTCCTCAAATGGGGAGGAAAGGGCAGTAGAGTCAGGGAAGGAATCAGGCTGCCCGTGACCTGACCCCGGCTTACTAACTGCTGGAGATGCAGAGGAGAGGACAAAGGTGGGAAATGGAGATTCGCCTTGCCACATGTGGTGTGGGGGCGGGGACGCTGCCGCAGACCCTTCTCTAATGTACCCCCAAACCATTCGCGTGCAAGCTCCACGTTCCCATATCACAATAGTAAGTAACTGGTTCCCCGTCTGCCTGCCACTGACAGGTTTTTCCTCTTCTCCCTTTTCCCAACACCCTGGGTAAGCAGGGAAACTTGAGGTCACGACAGGCAGCTTCCTTAGTAACCATCTCATCCCTTCCCGGTGAAGACAGATCTCTGGCGGTCCCACTAGATGGCTGGGCCACCAGCCACACTTACTAAGTTTGGAGACTTGCCAAATAAGAGCAGGTAAGCTAAGGGATAGTGGAAACACTCACAGCAATTCTTCGTTTTTTAAGGCCGTGGGGAAACATACGAACTTCATTTCAGAGCACATATTGCCAGTGCATCAAATTATATTCATAGGCTTGCAAAGCAAATCAGTTACATTAAAATACTCTAAGTTAAGAAACCAAGCAATCTGTAAATGCCACTTACGAGGTGATTGTGTTTGTGTGTGTGCATATGTGAGTGTGGAGATGTGCTGCTATTACTGCTAACAGACATTTCGACCACAGAACAGTCCTTGTAAGGACATTTCTTTTTGCCCTAAATAACTTGCATATTAGTATGTTCCGAAAGGTTTCCAGATTGCACACAACACAAGATGGCCATACATCTATTCCGGCTCTATGCCTTCAGAAGGATCTAAGTTACAGATACATTTCACCATTCCATCTACCACCCTGCCACCTTCTGAGCCACCAGTATCATGATCCAGCAGGATAAGGACCACTGTCAAGGCCTGGGAGCACAGTCAAACCATTAGGCCTTCTTGGGCTTGGAGCCATCTGAGCAAACTTGCATCTCAGTGCTACTGAAACTGCCACTAACCACAAGTGCCAAACAATGTGTTATATATACTAAGGCCTTATTAAATCTCAAAGTTTAGGCTGGGCATGGTGGCTCATGCCTATGATCCGAGCAATCTGGGAGGCCAAGGCAGGTGGATTTCTTGAGCTCAGGAGTTCAAGGCCAGCCTGACCAAGAAAGACTTCATCTCTACTAAAAATAGAAAAACTACCTGGGTATGGTGGCGGGTACCTACAGTCCCAGCTACTAGGGAGCCTGAAGCAAGAGGATCACTTGAGTCCAAGAGTTTGAGGTTGCTATGGCACTCTAGTCTGAGTGACAGAGTGAGGCTCTGTCTGAAAAAAAAAAAAAAAACAAAATAAAAAACTCCAAGCTTAGAAGAACCATAGTAGGATATCATCTATTCTAGCTGAAGCTTTCCCAGTGAAAGTGAGTAAGAATACATTTCACTAGTAAGATGAAGCTTACAGCATGTTTCTAATCAGACAGCAGGTACATTGTTACACTCTTTCTTTCTAAACATGTTTAGATGATACATCATTAATAGGAAGTCAAGAGTACTTTTAAGTCAATTTGTACTTTTTCGAACAAAACACCATCAGCAATGCTTCAAGAATGAGATACATACAGATGAGGAACATTTTAACCAATCTCCTCAATTGTGCAAAGGAACATGGATAAGAGGTCCCCTAAGAATCTGCCCCCACCTCTAGTGCTCCAAGGTCTACAACAGGGATTTTCAACCAGTGGACTGTGAGAGGATCTTAGGTGTACCGCAAAAACTTTTAAAGATCATTAATTAAATTATTTTCAAAGCCAGATGCAGTGGCTCAAGCCTATAATCCCAGCACTTGAGAGGCTGAGGCAGGTAGATTGCCTGAGTTCATGAGTTCAAGTCTAACCTGAGCAAGAGCAAGACCCCATCTCTGAAAAATAGTCAAGCACTGTGGCAGGTGCCGTAGTCCCAGCTACCTGGGAGGCTGAGGCAAGAGAATCTCTGAACCCAGGAGTTCAAGCTTGCTGTAAGATAAGATGTCTACCAAGGGTAACCAAGTGAGACTCTGTCTCAAAAATAATAATAATAAATAAATAAGTTATTTTCAAAAAAAGTTCAAAGCACAGTAAATATATTCTTTTTTTTTTTTACTCTTTTTTTAATTAACATAATGTAAGTGTGCTGAGGAAATTTAACTATAGGTTCAAGTATGCCATGAGATTAAAAAAAGAAAAAGGTTGAAAAACACAGGGCTACCTGTTGTGAACTTAAAAACTCATCTACCTTCTGTGCCTTTCAACTGTAGAAACTGAAGCCAAGAGAGTATACAATTTATTATAGCCATGTGGCATAGTCTACACAACTAGTCCGGAAGAAAAGCACATCTCATCGTTTCTGGGCTGATGTTCTTCTCGTTGTTCAGAGATTCATAGACATGAGTGCTGTTCAAAATATTCTTATATGGGGCTGCACCTGTGGCTCAAAGGAGTAGGGCACCAGCCCCATATACTGGAGGTGGTGGGTTCAAACCCAGCCACAGCCAAAAACTGCAAAAAAAACTCTCTTGAGCCCAGGAATTCGAGGTAGCTGTGAGCTCCAGGGTGACAGCTTGAGGCTTTGTCTCAAAAAAAAAAAAAAACTGCAAAAAAAAAATTATTATATGAAAAGCCATATAGCTTAAATTATTGCATTCTTTATTTTAATTCATTAATTCATACTAATTAGTATGGGTATATGAGTCTGACTTATTAAAATGCCCAAAGCATTTTAAAATAAGTCTATTATTTTATTATTTTCAAGTATTCTCAACAACTTCCCTAGGTAATGAGAAAAGAATTTATAATGAGGCATTTTTTATCTATTAAAAAGGCATTAAGTATATTATATACAGAAGTGAACTCAAAATGGATCACAGATATAAATGTAAAGCTTAAAATTAAAAATGTGTCTCAAAGATAACATTGGGTTAGGGGCAAATATTTTTAAGACACCAAAAGCACACACAAAAGAATAAAGCTGGCAGGCCAGGTACAGTGACTCGTACTTATAATCCCAGCACTGTGGAAGGCCAAGGCAGGTAGATTGGTTAAGCTCAGGAGTTTGAGATCAGCCTGAGCAAAAGCGAGATCCTGTCTCTACTAAAAATAGAAAAAAACTAGCCAGGCATCATAGCAGATGCCTGTAGTCCCAGCTACTTAGGAGGCTGAGGCAAGAGGATCGCTCAAGGTCAAGAGTCTGAGGTTGCTGTGAGCTATGATACCACAGCACTCTACCCTGGGCAACTGAGTGAGAGTCTGTCTCAACAAAACAAAATGAAACAAAAAAGAGAACAAAACAGTAGATTCAACTCTATCAAAATAAAAAATTTCCACTCTCCAAAAAACTTTGTTAAGATAATGAAAAGCCACAAACTGGGAGGAAATAGTTATAATTTGATGATCTGATAAAGGAATTATATCAACACTAAAGACGGGAGGCAAAACTAGCCACATAGGCCTGCAAAGCTCTGCTCTTTATCTCAGCTAAAGGAGACACTAAATCAGAGTGGCTAATTGGAAGTACACTTCACAGGTCTTCTGGGCATGAAACCCAGTCAGACTTCTCACACAGCAAAGGTGAGTGGGCCTCCAGGGGGACTTCCACATTGGGGACAGGCAGCACTTTGAACATTAGTGACGGCTGAAGCAAACCTGAACTTAAAGCACCAACTAGTGCCAAAAAGGAGGTGGTGATCTGAGATGGAGGGGATCGGACATGCAACTGAAAACAACCTCTAAGCAAACGCACTTCAGAAAGACCAAAACAAGCCAGAGAGCAAAAAGGAGAATAAATAGCTAATCCTTCAAATACAAAGCCACAGACAAACATACGCAAGAAACAACAGCAAGCAGAGAAACAAGCTCCTCAACTGACAAGCACAGAGTCAGGGATGGACCCTACTGAGAGAGCAGTGTGTGAGCTCTCAGATCAAGAAATCAAAACAGCAGTTAAAAAGAAACTCAGCTAACTACAAAATAACACAAAAAATCAATTGGAAAATTTGTCAGAGAAATTTAACAAAGAGACTGAAGTAATAAAAAACAAAAAAAGGCCAGAAATCCTAGAACTAAGTAATAAATTTGCTAAACTGGAAAAATGTATTAGAGGCTCTCAGGAACAGAACAGATCAACCAGAAGAAAAAAATTAACTAGCAGACAGGCTAGCGAACTGTCTATTTTAAATTGCACATGAACTTTATGGCCACCCTTATAGTCAGAGGAGAAAAAAATGGAAAGAAATAAAGAATGCCTATGGGATATAAAGAATCACCTCAAAAGACTCGGCGCCTGTAGCACAGTGATTATGGCTCCAGCCACATACACCAAGGCTGGCGGGTTGGAATCCAGCCCAGACCAGCTAAAACAACAATGACAACTGCAACCAAAAAATAGCCGGGCATTGTGGTGGGACCTGTAGTCCCAGCTACTTGGGAGGCTAAGGCAAGAGAATAGCTTAAGCTCAAGAGTTTGAGGTTGCTGTGAGCTGTGACACCACAGCAGGGTGACACAGTGAGAGTCTGTCTCAAAAAAGAGAATCACCTGAAAAGAGCAAATCTAAGAGTCATTGGTGCCCAAGAGAGAGTTGAAAAACAAAAAAGGATAGAAAGCTTAGTCAAAGAAATAACAACAGAAAACTTTCCAAACATAGACAAAGATATAAATAGAATTCAGGTACAGGGAAGTCAGAGATCACTAAACAGATTCAACATAAGCAAGGCTACCACAAAGTACATAATAATCAAACCATAATAATCAAGGTCAAGGAAAAAGAAAGGATCCTAACAGCAGCAACAAAAAAGAACCCAATAACATATTAAGGAACTCTGATTCCTCTGGCAACAGACCTCTCAGTGGAAACCACACAAGCCAGAAAGGGCAAAACAACACATTCGAAAACCTGATGGAAAAGAAAAACCTGCCAACTGAAAATACTGTTCCCAGAAAGCTTTCTTTCAAACATGAAGACATGCAATAGCTGAGGTTCCAGAAAAAGTAGAGACATGAACAGAATCTTCTCCAAAGAAGATAGACAAATAAAAAAAAAAAAAAAGAAGAAGACAGACAAATGGCCAACAAACACATGAAAAAATGCTCATCATCCCTAACCATCAGAGAAATGCAAATCAAAACTACCTTGAGATATCACCTTAACCCAGCGAGAATAGTCCACATCACAAAGTCCCAAAACTGCAGATGCTGGCAAGGGTGTGGAGAGAAGGGAACACTTTACGCATAGGTGGGACTGCAAATTAATACAGCCTCTTTGGGAAGAAGTAGGGAGAATCCTCAAAGAGCTAAAAGTAGACTTTCCATTTGATCCCACAATCCCATTACTAGGCATCTATGCACAAGAAAAGAAATCGTTTTACCATATAAAATGGTAAACATTCACATTAGAATGTTTATCTTTATTGGAGCTCAATTCACAATTGGCAAGATGTAGAATCAATCCAAGTGCTGATAAACACATGAATAGATTAATAAACTGTGGTATATGTATGGAATACTATTGGAATACAATTCAGCCATAAAAAGTGATGGGGACTCTGCATCATTTTGTATTTTGATGGAGTTGAAGAACATTCTTCTTAGTAAAGTATCACAAGAATGGAAAAGCAATTGTCCAATGTACTCAATACTAATATGAAAGCAGTAGATGAACAACTACACACCCACAAGAGAGAAAAACACAGGTAAATTCAAATGTGAGTGGGGAGAGGAGATTGCCAAGCTCTCACCTAACGGGCATTATCTAAAGGGATACAGAACACCTCCTGGGTAAAGACTACAACTACAGCTTAGACTTTAACAAATGCAAGAAAGGTAACTTAATCATTGTACCCTTGTATTAAACTGAAATTACAAATAAATAAATAGAACTACCATATGATTCAGCAATATCATATGGTATCACCGCTGGGTATATATCCAAAAGAACAAAAGCCAGTATAATCAAAGAGATACCTGCACCCAAATGTTTATTGCAGCACTATTCACAATAGCCAAGTTATGGAATCAATCTATGTGTCTACCAATAAATGAGCAGTTATGGAAAATCTTGTGCACATATACACAATGTAGTATTATTTATCCATAAAAAAGAATGAAATCCTATCACTTGCAACATGGATGGAAGTCATTATATTAAGTGAAATAAGCCCAGCACTGGAAAACAATTACCACATGTTCTAACTTAAATTTGGAAGCTAAAAAAGTAGATTTCATTTGGTAGATAGTTGATTGGTTGTTACCAGAGCCTAGAACAGTAGGTGGGGAATGAAACAAAGAGAGGTTAGTGGGTAAGACTGAAAATTTAGTTAGACTGAAAGAATATGTTCTGCTGTTTGATAGTGTAGGAGGGCAACTGTAGTTAACCACAATGGGTTGGCTGTATAGTTCAAAATAGCTGGAGAAAAAGAATTGACACGTTCCCATCATAAAGAAGAGGTGAATGTTTGCAATCATGGATGTCTCAGTAGCCCTGATCGTTAGACATTATATGAATGTATCAAAATAGCACATCTACCCCCCAAAATATATACAACTATGACATATCAATAAGTAAATAAACAAATAAATGCATTAAGTTCCAGATATAACACTAAGTCCTTTACATGAATTGTCTCATTTAACCTCATAAAAACGCATCAAGGAAAAGGAAACTGAGGCTCATAGAGATGAAATAACTTTGCTCAGAGCCACACAGCAAGGAGGGCAAAGGCACAGCATTTTCATTTCAGGTTAAATACATGCTTCCTAAAGCACTTGGCAATTTTTTCTGAAATAAGTTAAACAGCTCCCAAGTAAATATATTTATACTATTTATTTGCTTAGCAGATCTCTTTTCATAGACGGCACGTGGGTAAATATCAGCCCTATCATTTCAGGATCATCGCAAGTTCTAAAATTAATAGGGTTCAAATTCAGGTTTCAGTGACTCCACAGAAACAACCCAGGTTCTGACATGTCACTCACCTAAGAAGCATGAATCAGGCTCATTAGAAAAGAAACTCGAGATTTCTACAACATCAAGTAGAAGAGAGGCTAACAGCCTTGCTGTCGCCTGCGGAGATTAAACAATGTCACATTTGTTTTTTCGGGAAAAGACAGACACAGACGCACACCCTGGGCAAACAAAATGTCGATCTAGCTATTGTGTGGATGTTTCGAATTTCTAGATGGTATCCTATAAGCACAGCAACTGGGAAAGTAATAAATCTTTATTTCTGCTCCCTCCTTTTAAATATGGGCACACTTCCAATAGGAAATGTTTAGCAGGCAATAGTGCAAACACAATAGAGTATCCCTAATCAGCAATCACTCTCCTCGACTGGACACTTCCTTGAAAGCCTGGAAAATGACTGCAGGCCACCTGCAAGGACAGAAATCAGCAATATGTTCATTCGACTCTCTAACTCAAAGCTCGCCACGCTTCGAAAGGTCCTCTGAGAGGTATGCCGTCCACCATTTCTCACCAACGCTTTCCAAATAACAAGGAAGACTTTCCAAAGCTAGTAAGACTTGCCGAAATCTATAACTCTGCTTGATTTTGAGAAAGACACACATCTGAACTTTGTATTCCTTCACATTCAACCTGGTTCAAACTGTTCAAATCCCTCACACCCCTGAACTGCTAGGATTTATTTGCTGTTGGCGTGCTACAGAAAAATTATCTGGGGCTAATGACACAGCGGGTATTTATTTATTTCATTTCGTGCTCATATTATATTATCCTGAAACAAATTTCTCTATTGTTTCCCTCTCTAGCTCTGGGATCCCGTTATTCTGCCACAACAGGTAATGAACAGGAAAACAGAGCCCAGGTGGAGATAACCCACCACCTTCACGCCCCACTGACTTTACAGTTTATATCTGATTTCAAATATTCCCTAAAACATAAGCATTGATGGCGCATGGCATTAGGAGTTAAGTTGCTTTTTAACTATTGCAAGTATAGTCTTCTCACAATAAATTAATCCTTTTTAATGGATTTTTAATGTCCCTTCAATAAGATTATTTCCAGCATGCTATTCTGAGACCACCATATGGGCCAAAATATTTAAAGCATCCAAGCAACACCTAACAAAACATAAAACCTCATTTTTCTTCCTACCCCTCCTGTTTCTTTTTACAAATGATTTTATTTTCCTTATATGGAACAAAAGATTCTGATTGAGACTCTGATGATTCTGATGAGATTTTGAGATTCCTTATATGGAACAAAAGATTCTAGTGAGATATTGACCTGTGACTTTTTAAACCCCAAATTCTAGGCTTTGTTTAGATAAGTCTAATTGCTCAAAAGAAGAAAAAGGTACTTTCTTCTCCAGGGTAAAGAGAAATCTTTTTCCCAACTACCCGGAGAACTCTTCAAAGACGGTTGCCTGTTCTGCCTCAAAGACTCAAAATAGGGAGGGCAAAAAAGCCTGCTCTGCCAGCCAGGGTGGCTCGCAAGCTCATTTAAGGGCCTGCGATTCTCTACTCTGTCAGTGAGACAACTCTTTCTTCCCACAAAAAAAGGATGCAAAGCACACTCATTTGTCAGATAGTTCCCGAAGCTGACCTTGCCAATGGCACTGAGACTTAAACTTGCAGCTAAGGAAATGAGAAGGAGCCGAATATTAATACCCCATATAATCTGCTCCTTTCCCTTCTTATTAAGTGCTGAGATTATGAGGAGCACTTCAAGATGGCACTGGAGAAAAATAACATGGGGTACAAAGGAGGTCAATAGAATCCCTTGTGATACAGGCTTTTAGCATCCAGTAAGAGCCATGCTGGTGCAAAATGAGTATTTCACAGTCCTCCTGAAGAAATGGAGATCGAGGTCTCCTTTGTAGGAGGAAAACGTACCCCTCTGCCTAAGTGTGGCACTGTAAGACGGAAATGGAGCCGCAGCACCACTTGGAGCAAACTGTACCTTGACAAGAGCTAGAGTCAAACTTCCAATTTATTTTCTTCTTGGCTGCGTGTCTGATTACTCTCCAGTACAGCTGTTACATAATACAGGTGCCTGGACGCCACCCCTCATAAGGTTTTGATGACCTATAGCTATGTGGGACCTCGTGCTTTTTAGCATAAGAGCTCCCCAAAAAGAGAAGGAAGTAAACACTATTACAAGGATGTCCTCTCCCATCACTTCCAAAACACAGGCTCTTTAGGCCATCCCATAAACCTTTCCTTTTCTTGTTCATAAAATAATAAGAGTACAACATTGTGGAGTTGCCCACGTAGCAATACATCTACTCGTGTAATGAAGTAACCGTTTACTGGGAGTGGGGCAGCAGGAAGGAAGTCAGGGAGAATTATGGGAGAAACTATAATATATTAAAACTGCATCATCAGGTTTCACTCCAGTGGGAAAATGCCCCAAATTGGTCAAACTAAGCTTTCTAGTGGGTAACTTTATGACTTAATGATTAACACCATCACACACATGCATTCACGTTACTTTTGCCACTTCCCTCTGCCTAAAAATATGCTCTTGCAAAGAATGATCACATAGGAAGTTCATCCAGGAAACGGAACTGTCTTCCCACTCTTTATCACTTGAGGTTACAAACCCCACTTACCTGGCAATTTTTCTAAACTTAGTAGTCGTTTTTTAAAAAGAACAATAACAAACAAACAAAACACAAAAGAAATGAAGTCAAATCAAGTGATATAAAACAGTGTGCCCTGTAAAAGCCTGTGAAAATACAAATAACTCCTAATTCTCATTTTTAAGAAAGCAATATTAAGATCCACTGTATTAGTTTATATTATTACAGTAGGATCTAGTCCCATGGAGCTATTGAGCATTTGAAATATGCCTAGGGCCACATACTGAAATAACTTTGAATGTATTAAGTTAAATAAAACATTAGTCAAATTAATTTCAGTTGTTTCTTTTTTTTTATTATTGTTGGGGATTCATTGCGGGTACAAGAAACCAGGTTACACTGATTGTATTTGTTAGGTAAAGTCCCTCTTACAATTGTGTCTTGCCCCCAAAAGGTGGGGCACACACCAAGACCCCACCCCCCTCCCTCATTCCCTCTCTGCTCAGTTGTTTCTTTTTACTTTTTTTGATGTGGCTGTGGAACATTCAAACATATAGTTCTATTTAGCTACTCTAAGCTTTGCCTACCCCCTAGTGTCAGAACTTAGGCAATGCAGGCAAATCATTTTTCAAAACCGTCTGTGTTAAGTACCATTCATTTCAGCCTGCAAAGTACAAATAGCAACTTGTACAGGCAGCGTCATCATTTTCACAAACAAGACAACACAGTCCTCACAAAGAAACCCTATATTAGAATTTATGTTGCCCACTCAATTGTTATTTTTGAAAGAAATAGAGGTTTTCTGATACAAAATTAACAGTAAGAGAGTCAGTCCAGAGTTTCTTCATGCTTCCTACACCTTTCAGCCATTAGAGCACACAGACATGAGCCCAAACTTGGACGCAGCACTTACTCTTCCAAGAACTTACTCAAAGTTGAAAATAAACTCAAGGCACCAAAACATACAATCACAGCATGCATAATTTACATTACGGTTTATTAACAGAGAACACAGAAAACCCAAATGTCCATAAATATAAACAGTACAGGACCTCTATGAAATGCAAAACATTCAAAAGGAAATAGTAGGTCTCCATTAAGATGACTGGCATGTACTGAGCATGTAATCACTTAGGTAAACAAAGAGCTCAGCATTTGCCAGGCATTAACTACTTGACTCCTCATTACAACACTATCAGGATTGGTTTCATTATCCCCATTCTACAAAAGAAGAGACTGAGCCCCAAAGAGGTTTTACAGCTCACCCAGGTAGGAAAAGAGGACTGAAGCAACCAGAAGCTCACGCTGCTTACTGTACAGAGTGACAAAATCCTTTGTCCCTGACCCAAGCAGCTCACGTTTTCTAGCCGTGTCTGTGCAGCTAGAAACTGGCTAACCTGTTCGCTTGCAGGTTGGTGAAATCTCACAATTACTGACACCTACCCAGCTCCCAGGCAGTGAGGTGTCCTCTCTCCAGCAAATGTAGCTTAAGGCCAAGAAGTAAAGGGCTGTCCACACTCCCCTGGATCACTCTGCTCCCAGGTGTTTGAAGTTTTTCTTTCCTTCTTAAGGGTGAGCTGAACCCTCAGTCTTCATGAAGGGACTCTCTTAATTCAAGCCTTTCAACAATGAAAAACTTCCCTTGTATGTGATAAAGCTTCAAACCCTGAAGGTATTGATCTTATCTTCCTCCATAAGCCTGTAGCCTTCAGCCATTCCTGGAAGGTGAAACTTTCAGGCTTCCCAATGATTCTTCCAAATGCAAAGATAGCGGCCGTGTATTGAACATTTATTATGTGATAATGCTTTCACCTACTTTTCTTCTTTAGTCATGCCAAGAACTAAACACGTAGGTTCATGTAGTGTTTCATATTTATAGATGAGATGGGTTCTGAGAGGTGAAGTAGCCTGGATAAGGTCACACAGCCAGCATGTAGCAGAACCAAGATTGTATTTGACTCCAGCCCCTCAACACTTGATTTTGCTCTGTTGCCTCATTTCACACATGCCCCAATTTGGGGGGACCTTTGATGCCCAGACATATTAAATAGACATCAGGCACCACAGCATTTGGTAGAATTGAAACACCACAGGCCTGTAATCTTAGCACTCTGGGAGGCCAAGGTGGAAAGATCGCTTGAGGCCAGGAATTCAAGACCAACCAAATCCCTTGAGCCCAGGAGTTTGAGGTTCTAGCTGGAGTGATAGAGACTCTGTCTCAAAAATAAAAAACCACCAGAGTCCAGGTCATACATAAAGCTCTCTGGGAAAATGGAACTACTAAAATGACCTTGCAAACCAGGGGCACCCAAGTTCCCAACTTTCTCAGTTCTATTAAAAAAAAAAAAAAAAAAAGTAGCCAGGGGCAGGGCATGGTGGCTCACAGCTGTTTCCAGCACTTCGAGAAACCCAGGTAGGAAGGTCACTTAAAGACAAGACCTTGATAGCAGTCTGGGAAACATAGTGAGACACCATCTCAACAAAAAAAATTTTAACTGTAAAAATTAATTAGCCAGGCGTGGTGGTACATCTGCAGCCCAGCTACTTGGGAGGCTGAAGCAGGAAGATTACTTAACCCAGAAGTTCAAGGCTTCAGTGAACTATGATCACGTCACTGCACTCCAGTCTGGATGACAGAGTGAGAGTCTGTCTCTCATTAATTAATTAATTTTTAAGTAGCTATAATTATATGTCTAAAAGAGAAAATTTAAATTTTTTAAGTTTCAAAATATTCCCAATGATAAATCTTTTTTTTTAGATTTGCCCCTATATGGTTAATTGATATATATATATATATATATTTTTTTTTTTTTTTTTTAACAAGTGAACAGTTTATTAAGAATTAAACAAAGGTATGATGTGATACAGTACAGGCAAGACACTCAAGATAGGTATAATAGTACTATTCACACAATAAATCTTAAAAGCGTAGGTGCTTTGTGTCCCCATCACACCATGCCTACATCAGATGAAACTTCCAAAAAGATCCCTGAACCATTATTAACTCCACAGGACTCTCAAAGTTTCTGAACTGCCCTTCAGCCAACATCTTTCCACTGAATTACATTTGCTGCCCTCTTGTGGAGGAAAGATGCTACTTACAGGCCAAAAAAAAAAAAAAAAAAAAAAGGAACTAAAGTACAAATTGTTGGTTGACGAAATAACAGTTAAAACCCTGTTTCTTTAAGAATAGTGTTTTTTAAAAACCTTGATTTTAAAAGAATATCAAATCATCACATTGTACCCCATAAATGTATACAGTTAATATATAATTAAAAATTAAATTTAAAGAAAGAAATGAATTTGACAATTGGCCCTTCACTTTCTATGGCTTGTAACTATACAAGTCCTATTTGTGATCTGCTCAATCATTATGGCAAATAGAATTTTAAAAACAAAAGCGGTCTTTTGTGTTTTATAATTTTTTAAAAATACTACTTCTGGACTCTTGTGGAATTTCATCAATGCCATTTGCCTCCAATAAAGATTCCTAATACTTACTCTGTAAAAATTAGGTGGTGGTTTTTTATTTTAACTTTTTAATGCTTGAAGTGAAATTGAATCTTTAATCAATACCTAACACCTATCTCCCAAAGTTCCTGTGGTCGGGACTCACCACAGGTCCCTTGAGACAGTGTCAAGGTCCATTCGGGACACTCAGACACAGGCTTCTGTGGGTAACTCTGGGCAACATCCACCTGCTGTGGGATTCCTGTGACAATATGTCCAGAGTGGAGCAAAGATGGGACAGGAGTTTCTCAGTATCTTTGGGTATCGCCCCCATCTGGTCCTGATCACTGAGTTCTCCATCAGGTGAGCACCAAAGTGGGAAGAAAATGCCACACGGCCACTGCAAAGTTCACGGACTTCAGAGAAAACTGATGGCATGGAATGGGGATATTTGATGACCCCACTGAAATTCATGGCATGGAATGGAGATATTTGATGACCCCACTGGAATGGGGATATTTGATGACCCCACTGAAATGCTCTGACTTGCCTCTTGACCCCCACACTAGCAAAGAGATGTGTGTTAAACAGGTAAGATTAACAACTTCAAACACTCTCTTCTGGTGAACAAACTCATTGAAAGAGCAATGAGCCAACAGCGCAAGAACCAACTAGCCGTAGGCATTCCACAGCAGCCAAACACTACTGATTTTATGCTGATTTGCTAAAACTTCAATCATTATTTTTCTCTTCTTCTCCAAACTGTCTTGAGGAGGGAAAATTGAGTTGTGAAAAATCTTAAAAATTATCTGGAACCTAAAATTATGGCTAACCTTAAGATATGAGAATAATGGAGTAGAAAGCATGACATGTTATACATCTGGGGTGAGGAGATCTCATGAACTTCCAACTCCAAGGCGTTCTGGAGAGAAAATTTTAATTCTGACATAGACACAACTGAGGGTCATGCTTCACTCTTTCCTCCAAGAAGTCAAAACACTTCTAGCACCTCTGTGCCTCGAATTACCACAGCTGAGACAGTCAATTAATTATTTTTCAAGAAGTCCACAGATAAATATGAATTATTCAAGAAAACATAATTCACTAGGGAGTTTCCAGCTCCATGTCACTTTAAATGTAGATGTAATAAAGAAAGGGGAAGACACACACACACACACACACAAATAAACTGCTCCTCAGTCGATGGCTTTAATTTTGCCTTTAAAAATCAAAAAATGCACAGACAGGAATTTCACTAGAAATTACCAGAATTCTGCCTCCAAAGCTTGAGACACATTCCATGCAAAGTCCTATGAAAAAGTTACTACAGCTTTTTTACTCTTTTCTTTCTTCTTTTTTTGAATCATTCAGCATCTTTTCTCCACATATCTCAAAAGAGTCTTAAATTATCAGAAAGTTCCCTTCTCTTGTATGTTGTTACTAAGTGATTATTAATGAAGACATTTTACATTCTAAGGAAGAATAAATAGACAGATACACACACACACAGTGCTGCCGGTTATTCGGTTATTTAGAAAAAGCACTATAAAAATAGAAGTGTAGTCAGGAAAAGAAAAGTCTTCAAAATCCTGGAAAATATCTTTAAAAGATGTCCAGGGTAATACTCCTTAAGCACCAAACCATCAAACTGCTCACTCTGCCATATTTCCTTCTTCCTCTGGTTATTTACACATCATCACCTGTGTCTAAAATGTGGGCTCTGAAGTTTGGAAGCGCCTTATTAATTGATCTCAGCAGCACATAATGAGCTTAAAGGGCTTACCTGCGTGTCCCCGGAGGTGTTGGCTTGAGGCGCACGTCAGCTTACAGCACACAATTAACACATAGGCCAGAAAGAGCCAGTGTGACAGCAACACGGATTTAGCACAGACTCTCATCCTGGAGAGAAAGCAGGGCTGAGTCAGGGAGGGCTGAGGAAGAGCAGGCTCCCTCGCCAGCACCATCCTAGCAAGGAGGGAGAAAGCAGGGGCAGACACCGGCACTAGACATCCTTCTGCTCCAAGGAAACAGACAGCCCATCACATCTTATGCACACCATGCATTTCCAATAAATACCTTTAATAATAAAGAATTTTCCAAGTTAGCACCATGCAAAGTCTATTCATGTGTCCCCAGGGTGTAGTTCAAGTTGCCCTGACAGAGCATGGGGGCTTTATTTTATTTTATATTATGAAATGTAAAAACAATACACTTAGGGCGGCATTCAAATAAAATATACATGGTTTCCACATCGGAAAGAATCCATGGAGATTTTGCACACATGGCCAGGGAACTTTCTCCTGGTACTTTTCTTTCTTTCTTTTTTTTTTTTTTTTGTTGGGGATTCATTGAGGGTATAAGAAACTCTCCTGGTACTTTTCTTTTTTTTGCAGTTTTTGGCCAGGGGGTGGGTTTGAACCCGCCACCTCCGGCATATGGGGCCAGCACCCTACTCCTTTGAGCCACAGGCGCCACCCTCCTGGTACTTTTCTAACTATATATTAAGGCCCTGTGGTCTGGAAGGCTGGACTTCCAGCTTTATTAAACCAACCTCAAAGATGGGTGCAGAGTATGGGCAAGTATGGGTGAATATAAAATAAATTTCACTTCATTTGATGGATAGTATCTAAACAGTTGCTCAAAGATAATTCCGTTCACAATATGGTTGCATGGTCTAGTCTAAAACAAAAGTATAGGCCAGGCACAATAAATGGCTCATGCTCTAATCCTAGCACTTTGGAAGACAGAGGCAGGAGGATCCCTTGAGGCCAGGAGCTCTACACCAACTCAGGAAATATCTCAATGTCTCAACTCTACAAAATATAAAATTTTTAAAACTTAGCCGGGTGTAGTAATCCACATGTGTAGTCCCAGCTACTCAGGAGGCTGAATCAGGCTGCTGGATTCCATAAGAAAAGCTGCAGTGAGCTGATCACACCACTGCATTCCAGCCCAGGTGACGGAATGAGACCCCATCTCAGGGGAAAAGATAATAACAAATAAAAAAGGAAAGAAGTATCAATAACATTATTCCCAGCCTTCTCATTTTCTGCTCTTTTTAATATTGTAAGGGAATTAAACAGAACTTGCTATGCTTTTTTTTTTGTTTGTTTGCTCTCTTTGTTTTTTTAATTAACATACAAGCAAGTCAGGGCACTTGGCATTTGAAATTCCAGTGATATTAGGTCTGCCCGGCACACGGCTCATAGGTACCTATCATCCCCACAGCGGATCCAAGGAACCCCTTTTTATATACACGAAATGTATAAACGTTCATGGGCAAGTGATAAAAACACAGTACACAGGCTGGATTCCTGCCTGGTGACGCAACAGGCCAGGCTCCTGAGGGCATCCTCACAGGAAGCCTCTCCAGCTGACAGGGACAGGGACAGCCTCTACAAGAGCCCTGATTCCTGCTTGAGGGAAAGCACATCACGGCCTCGGGGGACTTGCATGTCCATATCACACTCCTGGACGTGGGCACTGCTGCCAGCCCTCTCTCGGCAGCCTCTCACAATTTAGTCAAATAGATTTTGTTACAAAGATGCATTGTTTATCGATCTGAGACTCAGTCTGTTTTTGAAGCAGCCAGGCCGAGATGAGATTCTGAGATTATCTTTGAAGGACTCAGTGGCAAAGGGTAACACAAACCATTGGCTCCTTTTTGCCCTTTTACACTGTTTTAAAACAGTTTTAAACTGCTAGGTGTGGTGATTTGTTATGCAGCAATAGAAAACTAATATTCCATTTATCTGATCCCTTGCTAATCTCTTTTGGGGGCTACTGATTGCTACTAACTGGAAGCCAGGGGGCCTGATGCAGTGTGCAAATGTGTTTTATTTGCTTTGGACTGTAATTTTTTTTACCATATTTTTTAAAACGAAGTGAATTAGTTGCCAAAACATAAAATACAAAGACTGCATTTCAGAATCCACCTGCTCTTGAAGAATTATTCCTGACATCCCTGGGCTTATGTTTCTGTGCAGAAGTAGAAGGCTGGGTGGTAGCAGCTTCCCCAAGATGGGGCTCTATACCACCTCACCCCTGGCCAGTGCCTTAGCACAGCCAGCCCTGCTCGTTCACTTATAGGCATTGTAATTTTTGATCCTTCGGTAAAAGGAATATGCCTTTGTAACAATTACATTAATAACATATCTTGGGGTTGACTAGTGGGAGTTTAAAACATTATATGTGAGACAGAATATCCCACTTTAAAAAATTCATTAAGTATGGAAATTTGAACCTCTGTGCTTCCCCAAAATTATATAATCAATAATGGCACCTCAAAATCTCATAAGGGCCACATCTTATTTATTTGTCACTTTTTGAGCTGCTTCTAAAGTTTTCTATGCACACTGAGGTGGGAGAAATAGAGGCGTGGAGAAATTAAAACACAAGCAAGCCCTTCAAAGCAGAGAGGCCTGATGTTTCTGTGCATGTTCAGAAAGCTTGGAATTTCTAAGGTGAACTACCAAACTTAGATGTTTAAAACAACACCAATATCTCACAGTCATAAGTCAGGAGGCTGGCACATTCTAGCTGGGTCCTCAAGGCTGGACTCTCAAGGCTGAAATTAAGGTTGTCAGTGGGGTGTGCTCTCATCTGGAGGCTCAGTGGGGGAAAGATCACTTCAAAGTCCCCTCAGGTTGTTGGCAAAAGCCATTTTTTTGGAACTCTCTGACTAAGGTGCTGGTGTTCTTGCTGTCAGCCAGGACGTGCTCTCTGGCCCTACAGGCTACATGCATACATCTGACCCTCCACAGGCTCCTTCCAAGTTCAAATCTCTTCTTCCTGTAAAAATCCCACCCCATTTTAGGGCTCCCCTGATTAGTCAGTCCCATCCATGATAATCTCTCTTTTGATTAACTCAGAGTCAACTTATCTGGGGCCTTCGCAACATCCACATAACGCGTCATCTGTGCCATTCGGCTGTTGTTTAATCAAAGGAGTGAACCTCATCATACCCGCAATCCCACCCACACTAACAGGGAGGTTACATGTGGTGTATACACAAGAGGGTGCAAATCTGGAGAGCCAGTTTAGAATTCTATCCACCACAAGTGGTCAAACAATCCACTCATAAAAGTTCATCCATGTATTTATTTGGTCTACAAAAGTCCAACCAGGTATCCAATCCGTATATTTGGTTTATGATTGCAGACAGACTAATCTCAAGAATTACATCACTGAAAACAGACCACTGAATAACAATTACCAAAAGGCAAAAGCACTGTCCCTCGTGGCCTTTCCTTCAGCTGGCTTTCTCTAGTGGCCCTACGAGGACCTTCTCACCAGCATCTGCCTGTTCAGTCCAAGTACTCACTTCTACTCTCTGAGACAGGAGCAACCTTTCTGAGAACCTCAAGTATAAGTTCTTCCTTCCCCTTGTCAAAACCATCTGAATCAACCTAGTTCTGAAATTCACCTTCGTGTTCTAAATCCAATGTCCAGATGCCCAGGTCTCTGACTGGCTTCTTCACTCTTCAACCTTCAGCGAGGTATCAGTGAGCAATGTTCTCTGCTTAATGATTTGGCTCCCTGCCTCTGTGTCCACCTAATCTCTAGCCCCCAACATCAGACTAAGTCTCCCACCTAACCTACAAATGAAATTCAGTTTCTTTTCTTTTCTCTTTTTTTTTTTTTAAGTGACAGGGTCTCACTCAGTCACCCAGGCTGGAATACAGTGGCGGGATCACAGTTGACTGCAGCCTTAAACTCCCATGCTCAAGCAATCCTCCTGCCTCAGTCTCCTAAGTAGGTCGGATCACAGGCGTGTGCCACCATGCCTGCCTAATTTTTCTTGATTTCTCTAGAGATGGGGTCTTCCTCTGTTCCTATCTATTTATCAATTCCCTACCTCACCTATACTTGTCTGGAAGGATTTGACCAAGTTTGGAGCAGTTGGGAGGTCTAATAAAGATTTCACCAAGTTTGGAGCAAGCAGGAGGTCTAATGAAGAGTGCTCTTGGAATCACCTGTGAGGAGCAGGGGATGGGGAAGGAAGGGAATGCAGGAAGGCAAGAGGACAGGACAGAAGGAGGAAAAGACCTCAGGTAACCCTGTGGACAATTCCAAAGCTGGAATGCCCCTTCTTCGTTGTCCCGAGGTGGGGTTAGGGGTCCAGCCTTTAATATGTCCATATTGATCAGTCACATATGAGCTGCCCCTAAAAGGAGAAGCTATTTGAGCAAGGTGGGTCTTTTAGTTGAGAGAAATTTTCCAAGGGGGCTGACAACTGGCCAAATCCCCAACAATAGAAGGAATAAACCTTCATTCCTGAAGGGGGATCTAGATAGCACAGCACAGCATCCACTATCCTCCATCTTCAAATAGAAGATTCCGTGGCATATACATAATTGACTTTGTGGGGCATTGACAGGCATCCTTAAGAGAAGACCCATCCCTGAGGAATCAAAAGCCCATTCCATGCACATTAAAATGCAATAGGAAGAGATTTCAAATATGAATTCATCACAAGCCAGCAGTCCCTGCCCCCAATCCTATGCCCCCCACAAAGACTCCAGGGAATACTTTGAAAACCACTGGAATAATCCATTCTCTCAGAAATGATTTGAAATGCCTCTCTCTATATAACACACACAGACATATACAGGGTGCCCATAAAGTTCTTGTCTAATTTAAAATAGTTGCACATGAACTTTATGAACACCCATGTTTGTGTGTGTGTATTCCAATTATCTTATATTTTTGTGTCAGTCTCCTACTTTAGCCTAAGGAACCTAGTAGCTTTATAAAATAACAAAAGAAGAAATAGAAACGTCTAACATGCAAAGTAAGTAACGATGAGGAAATCTGGGGGCCTGTAAAATTAACACAAATCTTTAAATCCACTTTTGGCAATAATTGAACAAAATATTTCTAATACAATCGAGAAAGGCTTTAATTTGATGAAACTATAAACTGGTTTACAAAGTTCCTATGCTTTAATCTAGCAAATTGCTTATGGGATTTAATCTTATAGAAATAACCACAAACATATTGGGAAAATTTGCTATTGTTTATACTATTGAAAATGATCCAATGTTTAACCCTATGTGACTGGCTAAATGAACCATGACATGGCCCTGAGATGAGATGTACTTCAGCTCTTAAAGTGATAATGTAAAAAGAAAAAGAAACAAACATGGGTTTTTTGTTTTTGTTTTTGTTGTTGTTATTGTTTTTAGAGATAGGATCTCATACCTTCGCCCTGGATATAGTGAAGTAGCTCAATCACAGCTCACAGCATCCTCCAACTCCTAGACTCAAGTGATCCTCCAACCTCAGCCTCCTCAGTAGCTCCCCGGGGTGACAGGCATGTGCCACCATCCTTGCTAATTTTTCTTTTTTTTGTAGAGTTGGGGGTCTCACTATGTTGCCCAGGCCAATCTTGAACTCCTAACTTCGAAGATCCTCCTGCTGTAGCCTCCCAAAATGCAGAAATTACAGGCATAAACACCACACCCAGCCCAAATTTTTTTTTAAAAATTCATAAACTCTATTCCTCTGTGGGGCCTGTTTTGCCTTAAGACATACTCAGCCACCTTACCCTGTTTTGAGGACTGGGGGGCCTCTAGGCTGAATTTCCCAGGCTCCCAGCTCAGCTGCCTCCTGGCTAGATGGGCTCAGCTAAGAGGAGCAGCAGCTAGAGGCTAGAGGCTGGGGAAAAGGAACAAGCCAGGCTAGTCCCTCCCTTCTCTGTCCTGTACGGAATGTATGGAGTGGCCATTTCCCTTCCATGGCTCTGATTCCTGCCAGGAGGGCACACTGTGTTCCCAGCTGCCACTCAAGGTCCCTTCTTCTAGGCGTTGCAGCTCCTCCTTCCTTTGTCCCACTGGCTCAAGGACAGTAATGGCTTCATGGTTGCTATGTTTGGGCTTCTTGCTGTTTTCTCAGAATCTGGTACCATATGTATAACCAGTTCCCTAAAGTTGTGTTCCCTCTTCCACATTATCATAGTGGTTTCTGTTTTCCTGGATAGATCTCAACAACTAGCCCCTTGAACCAAAAGTCTCAAAGGCAGACATTTCACATCCCAGGCCATGATCCCTAACCCAACTTCTTCTTACATGGAGAGTTCTAGGTATCAGCTTCCTGGGTGAGCAGGCACAAATTCCCAGCCCCTCAAACAAGTATTTACTTAACCAGGATATGCCAGGCCAGAATGGTGGGAATGGCTGAAAGCCATTCATCTGTATTTACTCCTCTTTTTCCCTAGCAAATCAGCCAAAGCCATTCTTTGCTAACTAAAACAATTTCATTTTACAGACGAAAACCAAATTTTAAGAAATAATGACTCCCCAAATTCTAAAAAAATCCTATATTAAAAAAAGCTTTTATAAAAGATCACAAACTCTAAAACACTCCTTTTGCTTAATTCTCAGCACTTTGTAACACGATCATCTGTAGGTATATGTTAAGATGATGTTACCTTGGGGACTTCGTAAGAGTTGGTTCCAGTCAAACACAGCTATTCCAGGATGTATTTCTGAGTGGCTCCGAATTCCCATTTGCAGCTAGAACCAATCATTTTTGCAGCTCTAAAAAGTTATCTTTGCTTGGAGGACCTATATTTTAAAAAGAAAATAAATGAAACAGGACTCAATTAGCATTTTGGTTTTGAAATGAAACAGATTTCCAGTAGCCAAATAGTGGTTTTAACCATGTTAAAAGCCAAAAATATCCATATTTTAAAAGGGGAAAAGAAACAGAATTCTATACTCTAACTAGCCACATATTAGTTAAGAAAATACAGTTTTGAAGAAGTTCTCCAGCAGCAAAAGCACTCAATATTTAACAGAGAGGGTGGCGCCTATGGCTCAAAGGAGTAGGGTGCTAGTCCCATATGCCAGAGGTCACAGGTTCAAATCCAGCCCTGGCCAAAAACTCCAAAAAACAAAAAAATATATTTGACAGAGAACCCCAAACTATTCTGGATACATAATTATTTTCACCTTCCCACTTCATTGACCATTAGCTGGAAACAAAAGTTGGAGATAATCTACTTCTAAAATGTGCATTTTCCCAAGCTCACAGAGCAGTGGAAAAGCCAATGTAAAGATACAAATTCCTACATTTATGTGATATAAACGTGAAGAAGGGGCTGGACAGTACAAAGTTGCTTTCTGAAAAATGTTAATGAGACAGAGAGAAAGTCTTTCCAATACAATCCACTGTACCAAAATGCAAAGAACACTTGGGAACAACACTGTTGACAGTGAAGACCCTTCCTCAACACACAGACCTAACCGTATTTTTCCACTCGGTGGGTGAACATATGTTTAAAAGAAGGGCTCAGGAGGCTTGGCACCTGGGGCTCAACGGGCTAAGGTGCCAGCCACACACACCTGAGCTGGCAGGTTCGAATCCAGCCCAGGCCTGCCAACCAACAATGACGGCTGCAACCAAAAAATGGCCGGGCGTTGTGGCGGGCACCTGTAGTCCCAGCTACTTGGGAGGCAGAGGCAGGAGACTTGCTTGAGCTCAGGAATTGTAGGTTGCTGTGAGCTGTGATGCCATGACACTCTACCCAGGGTGACAGCTTGAGGCTCTGTCTCAAAAAAAAAGAAGGGTTCAGGGTTCTAAAGCAAAGACATCTTAAGAAAAAAAACAGAACATGAAACTATATTATTTTTAATGTTGCTAGTTAAGTACATCCATCCCAGTGGTAAAGTTCAGAGAAAAATAATGATATGTATTAATAAATATTAAAGTTACAAATATAAAAATGGTTTTTTGAAATGGAGCATAATTACTTTAGAAACCCATAGAACCCATTCCAAATCTACCAATAAGCACAACTGAGATTTTTCTCTTTGTTAAATAACCCAAAGATTATTCCACAGGTTTGATTAAAGAATACTTTAGGTGATAAACTTGAAGACCCATCCCTTTGGGGCTACAGGAGAGGGAGAAGGCCTTGAGTAATTAGTTCAACAAAATGGAAATGGCTTTTAATACCTGTATAAATATGAATTTCTCAGAAAAAATAACTTGAAAATGTTCATCTCCCAGATCCTCCAACTTATTAAGTATGTTTGTCCTTATGTCCACCCAAGGGCATGATGTGACCTTCTGCTATCAGAAGGAACTACACAGTATAATTTATCAGAACCCATCATAATGAACTCCCCACATTTTGGAAACTAAAATGACCTTTGCCAGCTAATATTTATCTTGTTTTCTTCACACAAAAGGAACCACTGGGTATTCTTTTTTCAAATCATTAAAGAACATATCCATCAGTGAAAAGAAAAGCAATCTGAGAGTTCACATTCTAGACCAGGACCAGGAGTCTAGGCTGAGCGGGTAATTCATACCGTCATATTCTCCCACAGTGTACATCAGGCGCTTGCTTAAAAGGCTTAACTCTTTCTTGTTACATCTTAGTCCATTTTCCACTGCTACACCAGAACACCTAAAAATGGGTAATTTAGGAAGAAATATATTTCTCAAAGATCTGGAGGCCAGGAAGTTCAATGTCAAGGTGCTGACATCTAGCGAGGGCCTTCTTGTTTCATCATACCACAACGGAAGGCAGAAGGGGAACGAGAAGCAGAAAGAGAAGACCAAACTCACTTTTTGTTGTTTTTGTTTTGTTTTGTTTTGAGACAGGGTCTCACTTTGTAGCCCTGGGTAGAGTGCTGTAGCATCATAGTTCACAGCAACCTCAAACTCCTGGGCTCATGTGATCCTCTTGTCTTAGCCTCCCAAGTAGCTGGGACTATAGGCACTCCCTACAACACCCAGCTAGTTTTTCTAATTTTGTAGAGACAGGGTCTGGCTCTTGCTCAGGCTGGTCTTAAACGCCCTGAGCTCAATTAATCCACCCACTTCAGCCTCCCAGAGTGCTAGGATTATAGGTGTCAGCCACCATGTTCTGCCTCCTGGGCACATTGTGGCAGGGGTTGGCTCCCCAAGGTTTTTGTCAGCCCCGTCCTGTGGCTTTGCTGAGCTCAAACAAAGGTGGCCTCTCCTCCAGTCTCCAATACCATGCTCCTCGTCTCTATCTCTGAGACTTCATCAGAACAATTTTTACCATCCACATGTCTACCAACATTCAGATTACAACCAATAAAGTCATCTCAAAGAAATCTCAGACTTCTCTTCCTCTGAGCCCTCACCAGAATTGCCCTTAATGGTCCATTCACAGAAATCCAGGCCTCTTCCCTACCTCAGGTAATTCTTTGTCTAGGTGGGTGGGGAGTCCATTGAGAAAGAGATGCTAGAAGATGCTTTGTCTACTAGGAATAACAAATAGATGGGAGATGGGGGTTCCAAAAAAGAACAGATGACACATGGGGGGGTCACCAAGGACTGACCAACCAGAAAGAGGTAGAAAAACCACAAGTGGAGATACGCTGCCCAAGGAATTGAATTATTTATTTAAAAAAAAAGAAAAGATCCCACCCTTGAGACAATGACATTAATCCATTCATGAGGGTGGAGCCCTCACAGCCTAATCACTTTTTAATGGCCCCATCTCCTAATACCATCACAATGGCAATTAAATTTCAACTGAGTTTTGGAGAAGACATTCAAACCCCAGCATGTCACTTCTAAACTTCAGTACATTCAAGATCAATAATTTGGGGCATGGCACCAAAGCATTTACTCACAGTCATTTCATTTCTCTCTGTGCCAGTCCCAATTATAGCACAGCCCTTTCTATCAGTCTGTTTCAAAAGTTATTTGTTTTTAAAGAGTCTCAGTGTTCTCAATGCTGAAAGACATCACCTGTATCTAGATATGAAACTGACTTTAGAACATGTAGAGTCATTCTCTAAAAGACTGAGCATTAGGATGCCAGCCTACATTTTTCATCTTTTACCTGATGTGTTGGTATTAATGTAGAGACAGTCACTCTTTTACTACAAAAGAGCAGAATGCCTATTTATGTTTCCTGATACTAAGAATCTTTGAGGTTCCCAGGAAAAAGAGACCTTTCTCCACATGTTTGATTTATTTCCATGTTATACAAGAAAGAATTCTGCCTACGTTTGCCTTCTTATCAAGGAAAATAGTGAGGCTGTGACTTTCTCCTCTCTTTATCACGTGCCTTCACTATTAACGGTGTGAATTATTCTTTTAGAATATGATCATTCCCTTGCTGCCAATAAGCATCCTCAGAAAACCTCCTCCCACGTGTGCAACTATACAGCACATGGTACCCCCATATTTTCATTCTAAAAATTGACAACAATAAAACATCAACTCCTCTGAGAATTAGAAGACACGACGACCTTAAAGCTGGATCTAATCATAAGGAAAATCAGGCAAACTCAAATTAGAGAAAAAACCTGCAATATAATTTCTCTGTATTCTTAAAAAGTGTCAAGGTCATAAAAAAAAATGCCAGAAGAACTGTTCTAAATAAAGGAGAGAAATGTGGCAATTGAGTGCATCTGTGATCCCACGTTGACTCTTTAATCAGGAAAAATGGACACAGTTATTCTCAGAATGAACTGTGCAAACACAGACACAGAGGACCTCAGTGGGGCAATTGACAGTATCTTATATCAGCATTAAATTTCCTGATTTTGATCATCGTACTGTAGTTAACAAAGAAAATGTCCTTTTTTTTCTTTTTGAGACAGAGTTTCACTTTGTTGCCCTATAATAACCAAGCCCCCTGCCCCTGCACCAATCCCCCTACCCCTGCTGCTAATCCCCCAACCCATAGATTTAAAGAATATAACAAACCCTTTACCCTTCAAAGGGGAAGTGTTTTGTGTTTTAGCCCCAGCTCCCACAAGGGCAGAGGAGCTAAATTCTGGGAAAAGAAATAAGCTTACAGAAGGAAGGGAGGGGTATGTTCTGAAGAAAGCCCCTGGTGCAATACCCCTGGTGGACAAATGAATTCCTTGAAAACTTACCCAACTCTTGTGACCATACTTTGTACCCCCGAACTATGTATGAACTAAGTACCTTATGACCCATGGAGTAATGAACTTGTGATATATCTTGTGATATATGAACCAATGTGTACCCCCCACCCTGCGACCCTGCCTTAACTGCTATGATTGGCTTTTGTATTGCACTAGCTTGCTATGCTGAACACACAAGAAAAATGGTATAAAAGGATTGCCCACCTGGCATTTGGGGCTGCATGCCTCCATGGTATCAGCCCCCTGCAGGTGTATTAAATTTTATCAAATATTGCATCAAAGTGGGGTCCATCTTTCTATCTCTGTGACTCAGTTTACTTCAGCCCTTGGTAGAGTGCTGTGTCGTCATAGCTCACAGCAACCTCCAACTATTGGGCTCAAGCGAGTCTCTTACCTCAGCCTCCCGAGGACTACAGGCACCCGCCACAATGCCCGGCTATTTTTGCACATGGGCCTTGCTCTGGCTCAGGCTGGTCATGAACCTGTGAGCTTAGGCAATCCACTCACCTCAGCCTCCCAGAGTGCTAGGATTATATGCGTGAGCCACTGGGCCCAGACTGAAGCGTCCTTGTTACTAAAAATATATGCCCTGAAATATTTAAAAATAAAAGAGGCAAATGACTCCAACTTATTTTCAAATTATTTTAAGAAAAAAATCAGGAAGGGAAGAATAAAGGGAAAGAGCAGGAGAGATGGAAGGGAAGGAGGTAAGAAAGAATAAATAAATGCAAAAACAAAAGGGCAAAATGTAAGTAACTGGTGAATTGAAATAAAGGGTATACAGGAATTCTTTGTACTAGTCTTGGAACTTTTCATTAAGTTGGAAATAATATCAAAATAAAACATTAAATATGCACTTAAAAGGTTTCCATTTATAAAATAGGGTCTACAAAAATGATTGAGGATTTACTACCAATGCTATACAATAAAGACAGCTGATGGTTTGAATGTCCTGCTTAATTCAACTTGAGCATTTACCCAAGCTCCAGAGGGGGTTTATTTGTTATTTTAAAAACACACAGTATCTCTTAAGGATCAAGCATTGTGTTCATCATTTTAAAATAGTAACTCACTTAAAAGTAGGATTATTTACATCCCAGTATGGAATAAACAGGGTAAGTGTCTTGCCTAAGCTCATTCCACTAGTATGTGGCTGAGCCGAGATTCCAGTTCAGGCCACCTGGCAACAAGATACCTACCATTTTGCTTCTAGTAAAAGTATTTCCAGACCTTTTCCATACTTTAGTAAATAGGCTGAAAATAAATGCATCTTTCTTCAGAACTTGAAGACATTGGTCATCAATCTGAAGTTAAAAATCCTGTCTGTGGCTTAATTTGTACAGGCAATTGGAATGCATGTGTTAGCAGATCCTGGGATTGAGCCTACAATGGTTTATATTAATCCCTAAATAAATTTTGCCTCATCTCTGAAAAGCTGTTGAAAAAACAGTGGCTCAGGGTTCAGATTTGCTACAGATTTACTTCAAGTTAACCAATGTCATCTCCCAAATGAAGACTGAACATGCAAGAATTATAAACACCTTAAGTGCCTAGGCCACCATTTTTCAAACTGGTGGAAAACAACAAATATTCCAGAGCCAGAACATCACACATGAAGACTGAATTACTTCTGTTGATTTCTACCAAGGAATCCAATTCCAAAACAAAACTTAAAAATGGATTTTTGTCTGTGCATCCAGCTGAACTCATTTCCTGACACACTCCAATTCAAAAGCATTTTTGCACCAATACAAGCCAAGGCAGAGTCTGCTTAATAACAAACGGTCTGAGTGCTACTAAACCACACTGCCCTTCCCACCTGCCCACTCGCCAGGGACGTCTCCAAGCATGCCTTGCATCACCTCCAGAGTGGGCAGGTTTACATAATTAGCGATTTCCAGACTCACCACCAGCTCATCTCTGACCGCCCGGGCTGGGATCTTTGGGGAGAGCCCAGTGACTTGTGCAGTCAGCCCCATGGGTATCCAGGCACAAACAGGAATAATTTTTTCAGCTAATGATATAAGAGGTGACACCCTGAAGAGTTTAGACACTATGGTAAATCATTTTTCCACACTACTTTCTACCCCAGACAGATGCTGGAAGTGGGAGACATTTCATAATTTAGCAACTTAAATGTGAGGAGTGAAAAAAGGAAAGGGTGAAAAGACAGTCCCACTGAGTAAGGTCTCATCCACTCCATAACAGATGGAAACTTCAAATATAAAATCATTCATCATTCCTCCAGGCAAAAATGAGGAAAAATTTTTCCATTTCCAGTTGTTTAAATAACACCCCCACATTGAATAGCTTTTGGAAGCTTGCAAAAAGCTTTTCCCCTGAAGTACGCACAACCAAATGTAACCCCTCTCTGGACAAATTTATTCAGAAACAAGACTGGTATTAATGAGCTTCTCAGAGTGAAGAACATGCTGGTGACAGTAAATGTTCTTAATAGGTTACCAACATTTCTGTGAATATATCTCAGGCATTGATGACATGGCTGATGCCTCCACTGAGCTGTCATTTATAATTATCACAGGATATGTGGAATTACTTTGTAATTTAGAGAATGTCCACCATCGTATGTAAAAGCAGGCACATTTTCCTGCCAATGTGTGGTATATACATGTCATAAATTGCCTTTTTACTGCTTCCTTAAAAACATCAGTGAAGAATTTACTACTGTACTATTTTACATGCTAAAGCGTGTTATAAATGAACCATTAAAGACAACAACAGTGTCTATTAAATATTAAAGAATTTTATAAATGGCATTTTAATCTCAACTGTTAACAATACCATCTCATCTAAATTAGGTGGTAGAGAGGTCTTTTAAAAGGCCTTTCTAATGAGAGATGATTTAAATAAATTAAACAGGCATGCTATGTTTGTATAAGACTCACACTCCATCCATTCCACTCCACTCTCAGCTCCCTTTAAGAGCTGAGAAATTCCTTAAAAGCACACAGCATCTTCATTAAGTGCAGTGACACATTCCTTTCTGACGGATATATGGTCAAACAGCACATTTTGTTAATGAAGAAAAACTCTAGCCTTCAAGTGACCATGAAAAGGACAAAAGCAATTGTTGCTAAGTGATCCTGGTTAATTGAGAGCCAGTGCACACAGAATAGGGACAATGAACTGAACTGGCAAGTTACATAAAATAAAATGCGCTCACCAAATGCAGCAACACCCAGCATGGCTCCACGGCTTGTTGTCCAAGTAAAATTGCCAGGGTCTGGGGCTGAACAAATGTGAACGGTAATGACAATTTAGCCATAAATCTCTCAAGGCCCAATTATCCTTACTGCAGAGGGTTCCTTTCTTTTAATTAGATCAGTTTTTAATTGGAAATTTTCCTCTCATTTCTCATTTTTCAAATAATCAAAACAGAGTGTCTAAGGATTTAACATAATAAATAGCCAGTGTAATATTTTGAAGGCTAGCCACAAGTTGCCAAGCACTTAAACTTTCATGCAAGAAGTTTTTATGTGATAGGATCTAACTTCAACATTTAAAAACATTCATAGAAATAAAGTAATAGCACCTCAAAGACTTTAATAATTACTAGCGGTAGGCAGGGATCTATTCACAGAATGTAAACTTCTTGAAAAGAGGGCTATTTTATTTCTCTTCTACACCAACCTCTAGTATAATACCTTGCATATCATGGGACTTAAATATGGTAATAAATAAATAATTATAAACCTCTAGTTTCGCTCCTAAATAAGTAGTTATTTAACCTCTATGCTCCCCAAATTTCTTATCTGTATCTTTCTAATACAGTTCAACTAGATGACCTCCAAGGTGCCTTCTGACTGTATGACAGTGACTCAGGGCACAGTGTGATTCAGTTATTGATGAAAGACAGGTCATGCATCTATACAATATATTAAGCCATGGCAAGATTACAGAGGAAGAAAAAGCCCATCACAGACAGTAATGGCCATTGTAATCTATTAGTAGAATAAATACTTCTTAATAGCTTCATCTAAATCTTTATGAAATTTTCAACCTTAAAATCATCTTTTGCTTGACAATGGTGCCCTCCTGTGGGCAAAAAAAGAAATCTTTTGACTGTACTAATCAATATACACTCCTTGTATGTTATTATAATAATGACTTTTTAATTTTAATAAAGTCATATTTTCAAACAGAATGCAAACTATTCTTAAAGAAACATAAGATATATTTCAAATAACACTATCACACCAGATAGCATTACCAAAACAAAAATAGTTACATCAAAATAAACTAATAGCTTCTAAATGAAAACGGTAATTATTTGTATGGAATGCTACACATAATAAACGCAAGCTTAATGGGATTTGGTATTTGTATTCCCTGTTCTTTCCATAACATAAATCTGTGCTATAGGCTATCAAAGCTCCCAAGCAATTTAAAGATGCCCAAAACAAATGCAGGACATAACTACAAGAGGGACTCTGCCTAACAAATTCAAATACTGCCAGTTGGATGTTTGTACCCTCACCTTAACCTGAAATTTAAAAAATGATAAAGATGCCCAAAACACTCGGCCTGGGAGTAGATTCAGTACTGGCACCATGCCGGGGCATGCCAAGGGAAACTGAAAATAAAAAAATCTGTGTCAACTCAGAGGTGACAACATAACTGGAAAAGATGAACACGCATGAAACAGTCGCCAGAGTAGTGATTATCTGAATATCCCTTTTAGAATAATGAGAGCAGGCTCGGGGCCCGTAGCACAGTGGTTATGACGCCAGCCACAGACACTGAGGGTGGTGAGTTCATACCTAGACCAGGCCAGCTAAACAACAATGACAACAATGGCAATAAAAAATTAGCCAGGCATTGTGGTGGGCGCCTGTAGTCCCAGCTACTTGGGAGGCTGAGGCAAGAGAATCGCTTAAGTCTAAGAGTTTGAGGCTGCTGTGAGCTGTGATGTTGCAGCGCTCTACCCAGGGTGACATAGTCTCAAAAAAAAAGAATAATGAGAGCAAAGATTTGAACAGAGTAGAGCAGAGTGAGGTCAGCAGGGCTGCTGTAATCCAAGAAAACTTCCCTGAAGAGGCAACAGCACAGAAGGCTCAAAGAAAAGATGGCAAAGAGGAAAGGGGCTTGGGGGTGTTTGGGGGTTTGTTTCGTTCGTTGCTGTTCTTTTATGAGAGAAGATCTGTTGGGGGAGTTTGTTTTGTTTTCCTTTGATTTTATTTGGTTTGGTGGGGAAGTGGAGGAGCCACTGAAGGGAAGCACGGGACCCGTGCAGAGAAGGCGGGGAAGAAGGGAAGTGCGGGGGGACGTGGCTGCTCGGGGGGCACACAGCAGAGCTGAGCACAGCCTTCCATGTCCACCTCCCTCTGCAAGGCCCCTCTGCGTGAGGGTATTCAACAAGTGTTCAGTATCAAGTCTTCTGTGCCAGCGGTGTGGGGTGCTGGACACAGGGTGGACAAGGTGTCCTAGCTTGCACTCTAGCCTGGTAACATAAAGCAGCAAGCATGAATAAGGTAACTGTGAGCTAAGAGAACGTGTACAGAGCAAACATGATGGAGACCAGCTGGGCTCGGAGCCTCACAACCTGCCGCCTCGGGGCCACTTGCAGATCCTTGAGTCAAAAAAAGCCTTTTGACTGAATCCAAATTTTACAGAACAAATCCTTTTTTTTTTCTTTTTTTCTGAGACAAAGCCTCTCTTCATCAACCTGGGTAGAGTGCTGTGGCATCATCATAGCTCACAGCAACCTCTTGCGCTCAAGCGATCCTCTTACCGAAGCCTCCCAAGTAGCTGGGACTATAGGCACCTGCAACCACACCTGGCTAATTTTTCTATTTTCAGTAGAGATAGCTTGCTCAGTCTGATCTCGAACTCCTAAGCACAAGCAATCTACCCACCGTGGCCTCCCAGAGTGCTAGGATTGCAGGTGTTAAGTCACCATGCCCGGCCAAAACAAATCCTTTTAATAAAGACATTCGTGCTATGAAGTTTGGATTCGGTCAAGGGGATCTACAGGGCCACATGCGGCCTTGAGGCTGAAGGTTCCTCACCTTTGCCAAAAACAACCTGGCCCTTCTAAGAAGCACACTCTGATATCACTGGGAAAGACACAATGTCCCCTTCCAGAGGGCACATATTCCAGGAAGGAAACGGCATGGACAGAGGTCTAACGTCAAAGGAAGACAGGCGTCCTCGGGAGCAGAAAGGAAGCCCAGGTGACAGGAGTGAAGTGGTGAGCAAGGCAAAGAGATGTGGGAGGGGGTGCCAGAGAGTTCAGGGGGCAGACCATGAGGGAGCCTGTAAGCCATCCTGTGGACTTGGGGTTTGATTCCAGATGGGAGAGAAACAGGGAACAGTTCAGGTGTTCACAAGAGCCCTCTGGCTGCTGGGTAGAGGATGCCTTCAGGGTGGGGGCAAGATGGGAGACTGCGAGACTTCCAAGCAGAAGATAGGGATGGCTTGGAGCAGGATGGTGACTACAGAGCCCAAAAACGCCCATGTTCCAAGGCCAAAAACGGTACCTAGCATACAACAAGTTCTCCAGATTGGTCTGTGAATGACTGCGCTAGCACTCTGGGGAGTAAGTGAGTGAGCGCGGGAGCGAGAGGGGGAGTGAACAAACCATTGTTACCAGCTGTTCAGTCTCTCACTGGTTTCTTCGTTAACTCTCTCTAGAGCTGGTATCTGTCTTACCAGTAAGTACAACAAATACTGACTTATCTATGGCCGCAAGAGAAGAAAAAGTGGCAAAACACTTTCTTGACTACTTGTTGGCACAGACTAAGGTTTCCGTGAGAATGAATTTGACCTGCTGTCTGCAAAGTAAGGTACCAACGAAGCCAGGCCTCCTGCGTGCTGTCCTCTCCTATGCCCTGCTGGATATCTCCGACACTCTACACAGGAGCAAAGTTCAAGTATCAGATCTTGGCACCAGGTATTCTAGTCTTTAATCTTACAGGCATTGAATAGCATTGATTTTTTTTTTTTTTTTTTTTTTTTTTGAGACAGAGCCTCAAGCTGTCCCCCTGGGTAGACTGCCATGCCGTCACAGCTCACAGCAACCTCCAACTCCTGGGCTTAAGCAATTCTCTTGCCTCAGCCTCCCCAGTAGCTGGGACTACCAGTGCCTACCACAACACCTGGCTATTTTTTGGTTGCAGCCGTCATTGTTGTTTGGCAAGCCCAGGCAGGATTCAAACCCACCAGCTCTGGTGTATGTGGTTGGCACCTTAGCTGCTTGAGCTACAGGCACAGAACCAATTGGTTGATTTTTACCCTTCATTATGGCTACTAGGAAGCTCAGAGCCAAGTTTTATAGTTCATCTTCAATAAGTGTATGGGGCCTTTCACCAAGCATTTTACCTGCTAATGTTATACATAATTATCCTTATATTTCCCTCTATCTCTCATTGCAAATATTTTTGAAGGCACTCTCAACCCTGTTTTGATGGAGACAGATATAAATATATGAATATATTGACATGACACCATATCCTTCAATAGGTCCAAGTTCAACTAATCCTGTCTCTTCATTGACTCTTCTCACTCATTCTACTTGCCAGACCAAAACTCGAAACTCCTACCTGACAACAGTTTCATAGGCTACAGCATTATTTCTAAATGAATAAATTGTTGCCTACTGTATACACATGGGAAGTAACTGGCAGTGGATCACACTGGGATCTACTGATTGATTTCTGGTGGAAAGCAAGGCTGTGAGAAAATGGGACAAAGGCCTGATCAGGTTTGATTTAGGTAAATAAGAATGTGAGGAGCAGGGTCCAGGGCATGTGGTACAGGGAGGTGAGCACAGTCACTAGAGGAGGGCAAAGTGGAGAAGGGTGACACAGAAGGGACCTCAGGAACATGAATCTTTTTTTTTTTTTTTTTTTTTTTAGACAGAGCCGAAAGCTGTCACCCGGGATAGAGTGGTGTGAAAAAACAGGACACAGCAACCACCAATTCCTGGGCTCAAGCGCGTATCCTGCCTCCACCACCCAAGTAGCAGGGCCAAGAGGCCC